>OMKK01084125.1:0-14948 GCA_900302305.1 Polymixia japonica | reverse complement strand
ACGATTTGATGAAGCCTTCATATACTTTTCACAAGAGCCCTGTGTCGCAAACGTACAGTATATATATATATATATATATATAGAGACTGTGTGGTGGCTCTTCTGCTCGGCATAGGCCTTTAGTGATGTCATGTCAGTTCAATTAAAATTCGATTAAAATGTACTATATTTGTTATGAAAGTCTAGGACATCATTACCAAAGGGGCAAGAAGGCATCATGAAACCGTCGCCAGGTGTAATTAAAAGCATTCGTCGTTCTTTTACTTTATTTCTATCATTCATTCATGCTGACAGTTAATGTTAAGACACATTTGCCAAAAACAGAAATCACCCCTTACTTAACGTTGCTCGATATAGATATACAAAAGAAAAGCTGCATCACACAGTAGTGTACTGGGGGTGAGCTCTCTAGTCAACAAAATAAAACATCGACTCTCTCTCTTGCTCTCCCTGTGGTTGCAGTCGGGAGATAATGACCTGGACGAAACACCTTCGACTAACAATGTGACATTCGCGCAGTTACACAGATCTGGGAGCTGCCTAGTACATTTTCCTGTATCACTGTTTTGATGTGATGTTGATTTGTTTGCTGGAGAAGTGAAGAACCATTTCGCTTGCCTAAGAATTGCATGTCGATTGTTGGACGAGACTGATTGTGTCCCAGGTATTAATCCCGCATTCAAAGCGTGACAAATTATTAACAACAATTAACAACAAACGACAAATTATTTCCCCAAGATTCTTTCAAATCAGGCCAGGAATTACAATTCTGAGGGACAGTTATGCAACTTAAAGTAGCAAATGTTTTAAAATGATGCTCTTGAAAACAGAGAAGAGTTTTCTTTAAAGAGCTTAAGGAACTTAAAGAGGGCATTGTTCTTCGTTAAACGTACTTAAGCACGCCAGCTCAAACAGTCACATGCACCACAGAGATACAGGAAGCTACTGGTGGACTGTTAGACTGGAGGCTGTGGTTGCAGCGGGGGTGTGGTCAAAGTGTCTGGGTGGAGAGCCAGGTGTGGCTCGTCCGGACAGCAGACGCATTCGCATGGTGTCAGGATGACTGACCGAGTTATTATCAGGACCGCTTATCTGTGTGCTCTCTCTGTCTCTTGCAGTAAGACTGATACCTGGAACAAATACACACACGCTCCCAAGACTGCAGGAACTGAAAAAGCGCTCAGGCCAGGTGCATTCTCTCTCTCTCCCTCTCTCTCTCTCTCGCTTGCACGTTTTGAGTTTGAGAATAATAGACTGTCAAATCTGCAAACTGTCATCTCAGCCTCCATCCTTCCAGCCAACACCCCCCACCCCCCTGCCACCCCAGCAGTAATAGTGGCCTGTCACAAGGGCCTTTGTTATGATGATAACTGCTGTCTAACCATTGTGCAGAGGAATCCTTTATGAATCACATGCGATGATGACACTCGGCCAAACTGAATTTGACGAGACAATGGTCATCGAGCACTACTGATGTACTTTCTAATGCATCCTGCAGATAGAGACAACTCAATCCATCAATTTGAATGTGTGGTTGTCTTTTGAAAGTTGTTCCCAGTGGCCTAGGTTTGAAATATGTAAAGGCATATGTTGGTATTAAAAACTAGGGTACAGTAAATGTCACCCCAACAACTTGTATAACATTTAAAACAAACAATTGTTTATTATTTTCAGAAGGCTTCGCTAAAATTACCACGTTATCTACTAAGAGTTGTATTTTTTGAAAAAATTAGAATGAATTGGAAGGAAAAAATCGTGAAAAGTTGCATAAATAGACACAGAAAAAGATATTCTGCAAACAGCAGTTGTGTTTCTTACCGGCTTTCTTGGGCGTGCGGGTGAAGGTTCCTTTTACTGTGCGACAGTGAGAGTTGTCCCCACCACAAACCCCACATTTGTCCTCAACTTTGTTAGAGCCAATTTCTTTGTCGCAGCCAACTTTCTAGAAACCAAAACAGAACAAGGGGAGTTAATGTGAAAGTCAGTTGAGATGAGCTTTGTGACGGATATCTGAAACGAGCTTCGACGGAAAGCTGACCCTCTAAATGGATGTGACTCTAAGAAAAGCTATATTCGCTACTTGATTGTAAAGGCCTCGCTGGCCACAGCGTGCTGTCGGGTTAGGAAAGCTCTAAGGAAAAGTAATTCTCAATTCGACAAGACCTCTCTGTGCTCTTCTTAAGGCCTGAAGACATCCTTTTGCTTTTCTTCTGTCCCTTCCGAAAAGGCTAGGGGCGAGATTTGTTTACCTCGGAAAACAAACTAGTACGAGTTTTCAAACAAATCTTCTCTGAAGCCGAGATAAGTGCCGCTGAATGGCCGAGTGAACGGGTACAGATTCGTGAGGTGTTCTCAGTTCTGTAGTCCTTTAAAACTTAAAACGACCTGTAGTCCTTACCACACACTCCCCGCGCACGCAGATGCTGTAGGCGTCCTTGTAGGAGCACCGTGTCCCATCATGCACCAGCTGCTTCATGTACGCCACGTCCCCTGTCTCCTTTGATTGGCAGTACAAGTGGCATCGCTTGTTGGCTAAAAGGAAATGACAAATTACCAGAAATTAGATCAGTTAGAAAAAGAAAACTAGGGATGCACCGATATGATACTGGGCCGATACCAGGCTATAACAGTATCATATAGAGGGGTATTTCCCTGATAATAAAGTCCGATACCAAGAGCCACGTGTAACATGTTAGAAATCAAAGCAAACCAAATTGTTGTTGTTGTTTTGTATTTGTGATACATAGAAAGCTGTTAGATCTCTCTAATGGAGAAACATGGATTACATCTTGATCCTTTTTGTCCAATGACCCCAAACTAATGTGCTCAATCTATCCTGCTCAGTAAAAGTAATGGATCGGATCAGTACTTGTTATCAGCTGATTCAGTTGAAGTTTAGGTATCGGTGCATCCCTGAAAAAAAAAACCCAATGCATTTGAAAAATCGGCCTGTACAAATTTCATTCCTAAGCCTGAGCAACGTTTTTCGAGTTAAAAATGTCAGTGGCCCGGGATGATTTTAATTTGTACGTTTTGGCTCAATGAAGCGTCAGGCTGTTCCGCTGCAGTACACGGACAGGCGACAGGCGGAAGACGCTAGGAGGACTGAAGTCGCATTCGTGATGAATACTCCTCTACGTCTTTCACCTCGACATCAAATGCGACGGCGTACTATACCGAACCGTCAAGCGCTCAGCCTTTTCAAAGAACAACGGGCTACCGTTTGTCAGCCCGCTGCGTCTGCAATACCACCGCCGGTTTTCCCATTACCTTCCTCCGTGACTGAGTTTCAAAACAAAGAAGCCGTACGTGGCGGATGCCCGCGGTAGGAAGACAGGTGCATGTAGCAGGGAGGCATCAAGGCTACGGCTGAGACAGATAGATACTAAATGAAAGAGAATAGATGTCTTTATGTGCAAGATAGGACTCTATTATGCGGCTGAAGGAGCGCTCTTTAAGGTCGGATGGCTTCAAACTATTCACTCTACAGGGGACCTTGTTTGCACACTAAAGATAGAAGAGACGGGAGAATGAACAGGATAATTACTCATGCGATCACTTTTAAGGAGGAAGTGCCGTTAGGTGGCTACTGTGTTTGTGTGTCAGCTTTGTACACATTTAACACTAGCAAACATGTATTGGATCGGCGCTATCATCTACATGTTTGGATGATTGTAGATACAGCCGAAGCTTTAGACGAGATAAACTTACAGCTCATTTGTCAAAATGTCTTGTTTTCACAGAACAATCCACGATTTGACGGTCTGGATTTCATACGTTTTCATCACCGTTCATCAAATGATTTAGCGGAATGTTTAATAGAATAATCAGTTAATTCAACATTGCGAATCTCAAAAACATCACAGACTGGTGTTTGCGCTGGAATCAATCCAACAATATTACCATAATCAGAATTTTACTTAAGCTATGCTTTTGTTTTCCTTGGAATTGAATTTGGCAGTTTATCTACAGTCAATACAAGTTAGAGTGAGGTATCGTGTATAGTTTTTGGATCATTAAATTATGGATAACTTCAGTAGGAGCCAACGTATTTCGGTGCGCTGAGTCTGTCCAGATGTCCTGGGAGCATCTCGTTTTGACTCGACAGCGCTGCCTTTCTCCGGCTCTGGCTGTAACATCGCACGAACCACACTGGAGCCCGTGTTGCAAGAAAAAGGGGAGAAAAACAATCCCGTCGGCATTTGTCAGACTTACTGTCAGGATGCTCGTAGGGCAGCCAGTGGTGCTTGGTGCCTTGGAACTCGAAGTGGGAGTTGCGGAGCTGGCACTGCTGAGCCCGGAAATCTTCAAAGTGCTTGGTGCAGTCGTCGGTGTTGCAGAGCTGATACTCGTAGTTTACACCCGGGCAGTCCTGGCCGCCGTTGGACGGCCTTGGGGGAGATGGAACGAATTACAAAACGTCACAAAAAAAAGAAATGGATCAGACAGTAAGCTTTCTGAGTGCTGTAATCGTGAGGTGACAGTATTATACCCGAAAGTACTTAAGCAGCTAAGAAGGACTCATCGTACAGAATACTGCACCATACATACTACAGACTACAATAACACGCTTGGTGCCATGAGAAGGATTCGCTACGGTTAAAACTACGGATATTTTCACCAATTGTTTCAATACTACCTCACAGAACCAGAGTGTTTTGCTAGACGTGGGGTTCTTACGCTGGGTTGTTGCACTGGCGCGTGCGGAAGCGGACCCCGGTTCCGCAGGAACGCGAGCAGGAGCCGTATTTGCTCCAGGAAGCCCAGGAGCCGTCCTGCTTCACCTGGTTGGGGTTTTTCCACATGCAGTGACCTTTGTAGCACCACTGAAAAAGGGTAAAGGGTTCGAGGAGAGAGAGGTAGGAGAGACGAAAAGTAAGCCAGACTGAGATTTTCCTCCTCCAAAAACGTTTTCGTTTAGGGTCACGGCACGTTCAAAACCATGAACCCCATCTGATTCATTATTTCATCAACCACAGTTTCTTACAATTTATGACATTAATGCTTTTCAAATGTATTTTTATTTACACGATACAACTGAGAGAGGGACATTTACCAGACCAGTTAATGTTATTTTCAAACTAATTCTCAGACCCTCTCCTATTCAACTAGACAGTCATCAGGTCTTCACCTCCCCAGATATCTCACTAGTCAATTTTCAATAAGATTTAGTGGTACCAAATTATGCAATTCCTTTGTTGTTTGGTAAAAATCACAGAAATTAAATCACAGAAATCTTACAGAAGATGTTTAAAAAATAAATTAATCTCTGTCTTATAATTTTAATTTCTTTGCATTATTCTTTTTTTGTTTGATTTTTTACATAGATGTATCCTTTCCCACTGACACAATACTGTGAACATTGCATTTTACTACTTAGGTACAGGCCATGAATAAGCCTCAGTGGAGTAGGCGGGGAAACAGGCGGGGAGGGTGAGGATGGGCCGACTCACTTTCCCCGGTGAACACTCGGTCCCGTCGAGGGGCGGCCCCTTCTTGGTCTTGCAGAAGTACGGGTTGTCCGGGTGACTGCACCACAGCTGTTTACACGGGTCAAACGTGCGAAACTGAAATCCAGGAAAGAAACGGACAAGCGGCACGTTACGGCGGGGAGTCAGTTACTAGGTTGTGCGTACAACAGGCAGCATGAAACATCTGAAACGCTTCTCACAGCGCGGCGCGGCACAAATAGACAGTTTATATATCGGCAACACATACTTTTGACTCATTCACAAAATAACAGAAATGCTTTAGTAAATCTTATGCGAAATAAAAATGCTACTTTTTTTTTAAGCATTTGACACAGTAATCACAATAAACGTTGCCTATATTTGTATATCCACATCTACATGGTGACATGTACTGTAGGTCAACAACTGACATACTGCTCATACAGACATGCTGCACAAAATGGCTCATTGATAAACCGACAACATCTGACAGTTTCACAGCTCAAAAGCACACAGCACATGGATAACATGAAGGCTGCCTTTCAGTTACAAATGGCAACTGTCAAAAGGACGTCTTTTATATGACATGAAGGCCTTATAAAAGCTGACACGAGGATTGAAACAGTATTTATTAACGTCCCATGTAGCTGTTATGGAGCCGTCGCTCAACCGTTGTGACTGTGTTATGAATTTAGTTCACGTTACTTCTTAGGCTTTGCTCGGACAGGCAGTTAAAATCAGATTTTTCCGCAGATCCGGCTCAAATCGGATCTTTTTCCTGAAGTCTGAACATCAAAAAAAGCACATCTTCAAATAATCTCTTTGCAAATAAGATTTGGACCACATTCGTAGGTGGTTTTGCTACCTGACACAAATCGTATTTCTCGCCGTGCGACTCATGTCTTTGTGTTTTTTCTTTACAAGGAGCAATGCGTGGACACCCTACTCAGTGCTCCTCTCGCACGCCCGTATCCCATGATGCTCTGCGTTGGCGGCATCACGGGAGCAGGGTGGGATACACGGTGTATGCCGCCCTGCTCTTGTGCTCAAGATAACGATCATGAAGAGAATAAAACAGATTAACTCTTAAACCTCCGTTGCCCTGAGCTCGCACGCACCAAGACCAGACGGCCGGTCGTTACTATGGTAACCTGTGTGGACAGGCCATCAAATGACTAGGCTGTCTGAACGTCCAAAAACAAAACATCTGGGCACTTGAAAATTGGACAGACAGGCCAACAGAGCATATTTGAAAAACACATGAGATTTAGTTGCTGTGTGAACATAGTTTTACTGAGCTGTCGCAAAGTTTATTGTTTATTTCGAGGAAATGTGCTTGTTCCTTAATTCAATCCAATAGTGTTGCTCTTTTGAAAAACCTTGAATATTAAAAAGCAAATTTGAAAGAAACACTTTTAATAAATACCCATTATTGAGTATTATGTGGCCTTTAAACCAAAATATGCTTTTATAATCTCTGACGGAAGAAGACTTATCGGCAAAGTGGATATAACTGCCGCACAATCACGATCCTCCGTATCTAAAGGAGAGGTGACCAGAGTTGTCTGGAGCACAATGCGTTTCAGGCTGACATTGTTGTTTGCGGTTCTGCCTGAGGCACATGTGACTCCACTAACAATTGTGTCTAAAGGTCGATTTCTGGGGCACATCGTATTTCTGGTCTCCTGATAGCAACGGTGACCTGCTAGGAGCAACTGTTACCTCCAGGAGGCTTTGTGATCATGACCCCAGGACCCCCGTAACTGCAATGAGCTAACCACCAAGGATTGCTCTGCTCCATTTTGTCTGTTTGTTTTTTACCAGTTGAGATATACAGTACTGTATCTCTTAAATTAGTCATTTCAATCCTTATTTGGCTACTCAGGGTGTACCTGCAGGGCTTGAAGCAGAACAATTATAATTCTACAAATATAATTGTAATCCTGTGATAATTTTAAAACCAAGGACATGCTGGCTAATAATGTTGATGGCTCATGAATGATGCATTCAAAATCGCGCGCGTGTTTTAAGACAGGAGGCAGGGGAAGCATGAGAGAGACATGTTCCCAGAGAAACTGATGACACCTTCTAAATTCATTTACTTTATTTTCAATTTAAATATTTTTTTCAATCAATCAAAATTTGCAATCTTTTTATTTCTTGTAAATAATGATGCTAATGCTAATGAGGATAACCGAAGAGCAGATGGCTCTTCTTCTACTCCTGCAAGCTTATATGAGTCACCTTTCTGGCATGCAAATTAATAATAATAACTATAATACTAATAATTGGCTGCCTGTACCAACCATTCTGTCTTAATTAGCTCTCACTTTACATTCCCTACATACAAAATAGTGTAACCAGTGTGTGTGTGTGTGTGTGTGTGTGTGTGTGATTTGTTGGGCTGGGTTGGAAGGTTGGAGGCTTATTGTGCTGAAACGTCTCCCTCAGAGGTCAACAACAGCAGGTATAGTTTTTCAGCATGGAAGGCAAAGGTGTGTATTGAGCTGCTACACCATCCTGAAGGATGAACTGGTGAACTTGAAATGAAACTGAATTGTGGCCCATAGCATCAAAAGCTAACTGTATTTTAAGGTCCCTGTCAATATCCAGCCCCATAAACTAGCATATCACATCCAGAGGAGAGCAATGGACCAGGAGAGAAGAGAAGGGCGATGCTAGAATGTTTTCTCCCTAAAGAATAACCAAAATACAGATGGAGAAATATTCTGGTCATCATTATTTCGATACCCGTCATTGTGGAATGAGAGTCATCTACATTAACCTGGACACGCCAGATAGTTTGTTACACAGAACCATCTGGGAAGCCTTCATTGGAAACTGTTTGGAAAAGGGCTGGTACTTTCAAAAAATACTTGGCAGGTGATTGGATGAACTATCTGTCTATCACGGGCTAAACCACGGCCGTAGCTGCCAGTAGTTCCTCATAGGACGCCAATTGGTCCGGGTTAGTCGGGTTGGGCCACAATCGCATTTACTTGAAGCCTGACAAGATGGATTGTCACGATTGCGATTCTTGCGGTGAACTCGTGATCTTGGGTCATCTCTCTAGTATGTTCGTCATCTCTGTATTAGAGCTGTTCAAAGGTTATTTGTGGTACTGGCATGCTGGGGAGGGAGTCAGGGGCAGAAAGTGTCAGTGTCATGTTATATAATGTATTTACTTTGTGGAATGTATAAATGGTCAGATGGTCTGATGTGGTTGGTCTATGTGTGGAAAAATCTCTTCATTATCAAATACTCTTTTACCACTTTTGTGGTAAACCACTTTTGCCAGTGTAGACGTAAAAATCTATAAAGCAACCCTGTCTTTCAGTGGTTTTCTTCTATTTCAAACGAATTCACCTCAAATGTCAGTTAGGACTTCACCACGTCAGCCTGGTTTTCACTCAAACGTTGGTGCGTATGCGTGCACTTTAAATGACGTATCTAATGGCACACCCTACAGATTTAACAACAACCTAGTCTACCTGGGTCTTGAGTACAGGACAAATAGGAGAACAGGGAAGAAAAGACACAATAATGACTGAAAAACTGACCAACACTGCTATGTAAGAGCTAGTATCCAGACCTCAGACCAACCAACTGAAACGTAGTGATTATATTCATTAAAGGTAGTTAATAGTATTAGTGCGTCAATTAAACATCCCCAAGGGTTTTGAATGACGGCCTTTGTAATGTAAATGTATTTAAATATTACAAATGTGTCTAAATTATCCATTTAGAGTCATTCGAAGGTGTCAGGATAAATGAGACTGTTGTCAGTAAGTCCAGCCTCTTCTCCCTGCCTATCTGCCTGCTAGCAGCTCAAAGAAATAGGGCACCGTTAGACACCCTTCATGTTCACCTTATATAAAAAAAAAAATAGGCTGGCTGCCCTTTATCTTTCCCACAACACTAGTTAAAGAGAAAAAAGCGAATGACAAAAGGTAGAAGGACATTAGACTCTCTAGTCGGCTGGTGATGAGACGCGTTGTAAGAGGGAGTGATTGTGATTGCTAGTCACAGCTTTTCTTCAGTTCCAGACTAGACGACAGGTGAAGACCCAGATTAGGCTCTTTACCATCATATTATTAGATATTATTTTTTTGCATTGTTAAATTGCAGCATTTTCTGTGTCCCGATTGTCTCCCAATTCTTAAGGATTACTGACTAACTTATGTGTGCGTTACCTAGCCCTTTAAGAAGGGTGACATTAAAAGTACACACTGTGAAGAAGGTCTCATTTAGTTTACTTTGTGTTTACACTACTGGTGACAGAATATTCATCACCATGCCATCTGCTATCCAAGCAGCGAGGCCAGTTAGCAGCCAGCTAGCAGGTGTGACGGCACCGAATTAGCATGTGTGTATTTGAAGTACTTGTCTGGTGCCTGAATCTGCTATTGAAGTCTGCTGATGTTCATAAAGTTGGTTACTAAGGAGATTGTATCCAGTGTTGTTCATTTCACTGTATTTGGAGGTTAACTCTGTGTATCTCAATATTTTCAAGCAACTCACCGAGGTGCAGATCTTATAGCCCACTCCGAAGTCGAACCGACACTGCTCATCCATGGAATAATTGATGCCGGGCAGTTCAGGCAGTTGTGGCCAGTCATGTTTGAAGGGGTCATCCAGAAGACAGTCATAGGAACTGAGGGAAAAAACAGGAGAGATGAAGCTTGTGGAACAGAGTAAACTGGACAGGAATTTCATAGGTGCCTCCTTCTTCCTCTGTGGTGCATAATAAACTCACAAATCTTGTCAACGATATGTAATCGCTGATCTATGTAGACAGCCCCGTGAATTTAAACCAGCACCTTATCACCGTTAGCTAAGATACAACCTGGCTTGAACGAGCCATGACACTGTATGGCTGAATTTGCAGACTCATTAATTAGACGACAAACCAAAGCTAAATCCATGTTTCAGCACTGGAGCGAGAGACCAGCAAATTAATTTGCAACTGGCAGCTGAAGTCTGTTCAAACCCCGGAGGAGATGAGGCATGTGTCTTCGTGTTGAATGTTTTTGAAGTCCCTCATTATATCTCAACACGTGCCTCTTTGGTGCAGTTTTGATGCTATCTTTCTGGTTAATGCATACCAGCAGCCAGCACCGAGAAACAAGGAAGTAACGAAGCAATGGCCAAACTAGTATCAAAACTGTACCAAACAGGCACGTCTCGAGATACTTTTTGAATAACTATTTACAGACGTCACTGCAGGATGAGCGCCGAGCGTTTTGAAAACGGACACATTTTGGCATTGATTTTCGTAGAGTCTTATTGCCCCGAGGAAGGGTTTTGTTGACCGGTGATCTGAGCTCACCTCAGACCGTAAGCACCGCTGCAACGAAGCAACTGATTACATTTTGGTCGGAGTCGATCGGCATGATGAGAACAAGACAGAGAAATGAGGGTCCAGGTCGAAAACGGAAGGGATTTTCCTTTAAATTGATATTTTCCGACTACATTCGTTTTGGAAAGCCATTGTGCAGCGCATGGATCTGCACAAAAACATCAATAATCAATCATGTGTGCCTTTAAAATGCCCTTGTGGCTTTTCTCTCTAGCTCCCACATACCACCATCACTCCTCACATCGCTTTTCACTTTCCTCTGATTTGATATTCATGGCTCTGTGCCGTCAACCCATAGTTACACTTTCTAATTTCATATAATGTATTCCTAGTAATATATAATGTATATCCTTTTCTGCACTGAATCCACTAACAAACGTGATATTTGATTTTGTCCGTATCGCCCGGCCCTACTCTAGAAATATATATCCATTATCGTGCCCACTGCATTCACCAGGGAACAAACCCTGCCGCCTTCAGTCTCCGCCTCACCTCCTCCGAGTCTCTGTTACCCATTTCCACCTGCCTCCGCAAAAAAAAAAAAGTGAGACTACTGACACCGCGTCTCACCAAAATGCTCTATAGGCCTTCGAGGAGTGTCGAATGGAGAACCGCATTAACATGTTTATAGTTTTCACAGACAAACCGGCAATCGCAGACCCAGGCGCTCCTATTCTCACACAGATGCACACGCAGACCTAGTTTCTGCAAAAATACTTCCTGCTGTGTTAACGTCGACCTCTGCGTCTGGAAACGTGGGTAAAACTCACTGGATGTATCTCTTGAGCTCCTGTCCGCTGCACATGGACCAGTGGTAGCGATGAAAGGCGGCCTGCACCAGAGGGGCCATGACGCTTCCCATCGCTGTCTCGTCTCCGCAGCGGTTTCCCTGGCCGTCGTGTTCCATGCCCAACCTGTTCCCCGCAGGCGGGAGGAGGAAAGGTCAGCGGAAGGCAAGTATTTTAGACATTGTACGGCACCAAAACATTCTTCCCCCGAGGAACTGCAAGTAAATATGCTTCGTGTGATCCAGTGACACGTGGGACAGGAGGCCGTTTCCCGTCCGTAAACATTACAAAGTCATTACAGCCATTACATTTAAATGCATGTCTTCTGGTCAATCAGCTCCATCATGAATGTATGATCTGATTATGCTCATGATCCATCTGATTATGATTACACTGATTATGCAAAGATCTATGAAGTACGACCTTGACTACCTCACAAAAACACCGTTTTCTGGGCATATTTATAACGGGCATATTTCATCATCATTTCCATTTCAGGTCAGTTTTCAGATTACTTTGCAGTGAATTATCAAGGTCTCCCTGTCTTATGCAAGGCATTTATATAATCATTTCTTCGTGACCTCCAAATATTCGACAAAAACAACATAAGACGACCCTTATTGTTCCAAAGAGACGGCTGTGCTCATCCGTTTGAGCTCGCTAATCAAAACTGACATTAGAGGCTCATAATGGGACCCGCCCCAATTCAGATACTTTACCCTTTCCTGACTAAAAACACGTCCTGCCTTAAATGTCACTGCTCTATGCCGGCAGGAATAACTGATGTAATGCACATGAATTCAAGTAGGAGAGATTAAATTACCCAGAAAATGACAGCGTGTTCCCTCAAATGCCTGCATGAATCTTGACTGAAAAAATAGACATGAGTTGCTTTTTATTTACCCAGGGGTTGTTACGCAACTTGATTTACTGCTCAAAAATAACAACAATCAATACTGGAGTATTTTTAAGGTGCAATTACATTTCTGCTAAAATCTATTTTAAATATGCAAGTACAGGTAAGTAAACGAATGAAATATCTCAGCCTTGAACTACTTACAGTCATTAGCCAACTGACAACGACTGTCTCTCTCGTTTCAATCAGCTGTGTGAAATGTGAGCTCGCTGACTTGCTCTAAACAACATGCTTTTTGCATCCAACATTCTGCCATTAATGAAGTTATTTCTCACAAAGTTAACAAACTGGAATGGAAATCAATCTAAAATAGCCTCAGAACCGCCTGGCTTACTCGCCTACTGCTCATCATGTTTGTTGTTGCCGTGATACCACAGAATCCATTGTTGTACGGTCTGGATGATGTCATATGAAGTAACATCTATCAGCCAGCTGGCATGCTGACATTAAGACAGCTGATACTCCCTCCCATCTCGCTTGTCAGGGAGTACAAACATTTACATCTGAAGAGTAACTGGAGCTAGTGGGTTGTCTTTCAAGTGAACAAGTTCAATGTTATCATTCAATTATGATTTCACTTGACAAACAGTCCGCTGGCTCCAAGTGCTTTGTAGCTGTCGATAATTGAAGGTTTACGTTAACGATAAAATTGACAGATGTCTTGGCGTGCTTTACGTGCGAGCTCTGTTAACGTGGTTCCTGTGTGCGGAGGCTATGACTAATGTATTACTTGTGATGCCCTCCACTTTCTTTTTCTTGAACGCTGAAAAGCTAATATTTTTCAACGTACGAAGATTTTCATCCAATAGCGATAATCTGTCGCTATGATAATCCCCGTACACTTACTGGAGCGCCTTGAAATTCATCATTAATTAATTAATTTATTCACAAACTTTACTGGGATCAAGCACTAATTAATTCCCTGCGAGTGCCGATGGTGATTCTAACCCAACTGAACCACAGCAGAGCCTTTGAGAAGTCACACTGAGTAGAGGTCCAAACCATGGCAACTAACCACAGCAACTGGATGAACTAAATTGAACTGAATTAAGATGTCTTTAAAGGTCTCGGTTGGTAGTGGCTGAAGGCATCAACGCATGTGTCAAACGAGGACACAAGGAATCCCAAAGCAATCCATTGCAGAAAATTGCAGAAAGATGATTATCTGTGGTTTCAAAGTTGATGATTCAAACACTGTATTTTCACTACCATTACGACTAAAATTGGCTTGTCCTCAGTCAAAGAACTTGTTTTGCTCAAAATGGGTACAAACCCCACTGCGAAGCTTTTGGAAAGACAACTGCAATGTTGCAAGTGCAGCTGTTAACAGCTAATTAGCAGGAAGAAAGTCTGAGATACGCTCCACTCCTCTGAGAACACTGTTGAAATATGACTCGCAGGAAAAAGGAGCTATTTTCCACTTCTTTCAAACTTTTTTTTATTTTTTATAATACTCTATTATACCCAAAGCGGAAATTCTCTTTTCGCCCGCCCACCTCTACAAGTAGATCAAAACACGCGAGGATCGGCTGCAGAACAGCGTCACCGGAGATAAGTAGTGATTCGGTGTCTCGCTTGAGGACTTGGGCCTTCTGGTGGCAAGGACGATCTCGCGAAACACCACACCGCTCTGCTCCCTCTCCGTCAGTCATTTCATTTTCAATGGAGAGAGGGCTCGGGAGATCAGCTGAGTCATCAGGAAATGGGCGACGGTGCACCATCAAATTAAGTCCCTGTGTTTGAGGGCATGTGAATGACAAACAAATTCATTGCTCAAGGCCAATTTGCTTAAGGGTCCCCAACTAAAAAAACATGCAGAACATCGAACATCATCCTGTCCTGTCCCTGACCAAGAGGTGAAACTAGTGGAACAAAATTTGAATGAAGACACAACGACTGAAAAATATTCAGTGAAAAATACTGTTGGAGCATCCTGTATTTCCACCTCCTCTGACATTCGCTCACCAGTGAACGTCGGGGGTCAACAACAGGTCAGTCAAGCAAAACTAAGATTATGCCGATTGGGCAATCAATTTTTCATCTTCACGATGTGTACCGTAACATCGAAATACCGTGCCACGGTGCATTGTTACACCTCTAATAAAACCCCTACCCAACCCTCACCCTGAATCCCGGTACCACACACACACACACACTCGAAAACAGGAACCTACACATGTCCGGTCTCGTGGGCCACGACAAAGGCAGAGGAGAAGCCGTCTTCGTGGTTGAGGGTGCAGCTCCTCACTTGGTGACACATGCCTGTTACCGGAGCGTAACCTGGTGGGAACACAGGAAGTGACACAGGAAGTGACACGGTGGACACGTTAGAAACACAGAGTAGCAACAACAACAAAACAAAACAGCAACAGAACAGAGCGAGAGGAAGAAGAGGGACATGAGAGAAAGGAGAGGAACAGTGGATAGCAGAAAGA
>OMKK01084124.1:0-19902 GCA_900302305.1 Polymixia japonica | reverse complement strand
CAGGTGAAACCATAGAGCTTTTGAAACACTTTACCTTGGAAGAAACTAAGAAAAATACATGCAATCTATAGTAGAGACTAAAACAAACAAACAAACAAAGAGGAAAACAGAAATGTATAAGTAAATGTATAATGTATATGTAAAATAGACCTTAAGTGTGTGTATGTGTGTGTGTGTGTAGTCACAAGTACGTCACAAGTACATCACAAGTATGAACTTGTGAAAGTATACTTGGAAATGTTTGTATTCATAAATATAATATAATATAAATAGTAAATGTGGCTGTGCGAAATATATGTTGCTGTGTGAGGTAAATCAAACTATACTGTTTGAACACTGATACAGTGTTAAAACACATGCCCGATGAATAAAACCGCTAATTGTGCTTATGCTAAGCTTATGCTACTAAGACACATTGTCACTTTATTGCTGACAAGGCGATTAAATCCTAACTGTCAATTCTCTGTTCTTTCAGAGGGTCCATCATTCGGCGCTACTCCGACCTACCATGAGTTTCTGGTGGGCCAAGACGCGGTGGTACCATGCCTGGTGTCTGGCAAGCCAGCGGTGGACGTTCGCTGGATAAGAGACAAGGGAGAGATCCAGTCTTATGGTAGGACCAGCGTTCCAGGGCCTGGGGCGCCACTGTGGTATGGGGGGGGGTTTCTCTGGTGCACTGCAAAACATGACTACTCAAGTGATTTTATCATCAAATATGTAGGCTACTCTTCGTGAACTGCACTGGCGCATCATTTTGCTGGTTATGAGAAATGTCCCTCATTTTGTGTTAAAAGGTAAATTGTTTCATTTGATCTTCAAACAAGATATTGTTGTGGAAAAACTTAGGTTCATTTGAATGAAGATATCTTGAAATAAGACAGGTAAAATCATTTGCAATCTTATATTGTTTGGCAGCTGACTGGTTGGCTGAATGGCTGTTCGGGTAAATGGCTGAATGGATGTGGCTGAATAGTGGACATGCTGCCTGCTGGCTGCCTGCTATATGACTCCTGGAATATATTGCAAAGGACAGACAGATACAGTAAAGAGACAAATAGAGTGATGGACAGACAGGCAGACAGAGACAGAAATACAGATGTACACACTTCAGCCTCTCATGACAACACTGTCCTTTCTTCAGGGCAGAAATTTGGCATTATTGTATCATAAATCCTTCCTAATAGCTCAATAAGATAGGCTGAGCCATGCTATGCCTGTCTGGCATAAGCAGGCCTGGACAGTCACTGAACATAGTATAGGAACATGGAAGGAAATTTGTTTTTACAAAGCATTTGTTTTTCGTTAATTTGCCAAAAAGTAGCAATGAAGCCCCATTCATAGAAATGTAATGTGTTGATCTCATATACAGTGGTGGAGGTGGCATATAAATCCTTTGTTTACTTTTCCCAACTATAAAATATTTTGCTAAAATAGTACACCGGTAGTCTATTGAAAAGTCTACTGGAAAAAAAGCAATGGAGTTTTGATACTGCTCTTGAGTATCAAACATAAAAGCAGATTTTTAGTGCGGTTGTAACGATGGGACACCACAGAGGAGACAGAATATGTGTGATACCATACATACACGATGGTAATTTACTGAAACTGCTCAGAATAATACACAGGGGGAATTAACAGTCGGGTAGTTAGCCAGTCCAGGTTGGGGTCACTAGCAAGCAGAAGTGGTAGATAGACAAGCAGGGTTAGTAGGCACAGGCAGCGGGATTAGTCACTATAGGTCACAAAGCAAGCAGGAATAAACGGTAGGCAGGCAGGGTCAAAGTCACAGGCAAGCGGGCAGGTAGGTAAACGGGCTGGATCAGGACAATAGGCAGATGGGGTGGGTCAAGTAGGGTCAAGTAGCAGGCTGGGTCAGGCAGGCCAGTAGGCACTAAACAGGTAATGTGAGATTGTGGTAATGGGTAAGCAAACTCGCAAGCAAAGCAAAGAACAAAGACAATCTGACACACTGGGGCAGACACACTAAATAGACTGGGGCTAATTACAAATGAGACACATCTGGAAACGACAGCTATCACACGGGGAACACACTGAGGACATCTACTGGACAACACAAGTAACACACCACATCAAGACCCATTCATGACAGTGGTGCCCTGGAATTTCACAGCTTCCTATCTGATCCATTACATGCAAAACCTTTTTTTTTTTAAAGGAGCTAGTAACCACAGCGATTAAATAAATGTAGTGGATTAACAACTAGGACATTTCTGTTGAAATGAAATGGAGTAGAAGTTCCATAAAATGGAAATACTCAATGTGTACAAGTACAGTAAATACAGTTCTTGAGGGAAAGTACTTACTTTTACATTTTTATCACCCATGATGGTCATTCAGTAACATCACTAAATGACTGGCCTCATGCAGAAAAATAACATACCCTGTCTGTGTATGTTTGTGTGTCATTCTTTCTCTCTGTCTCTCTCACTCCCTCTCTCCATCTCTTTCTGTTGCGGTCTCTGTGGTCCTCTGTCTCTCTATCTCTCTTGTCCCCCTGCCAGGATTACAGCGTATACGTAAGATTGCAGACAATTCACTCAGCATTGGTGCGGTGAAGAGGGAGGATGCAGGGAACTATGTGTGTCATGCCAGGATCAGAGGAAGACCCATCACTCAGCAACTCTCCATCTCTGTGGTCGTCAATGGTCAGTATCTGCTTCACACCAAGCTCTATGCATAAACCCATTATCAGCATGTGAAGTGAATAACATCACTACTAGTTCAGTCCATCTCACATTTGTCTTCATGTACACTAGCTGAAGTATATTTTGAGACATCAACACTTTAAATAATCTTATATCTAAATCTTAATCTAAATCTTATATCTAATATCTAAATAATTAGCCCACTTAGTTGTTTCATTTACACAGGAACATCAACTCTGATTCGTAAACATTTGTGCTGCAGACCTGATCTTCTCATGGCTGTTAAAAAGAGGAAGGAATTGATGGAATCTGATGGAATCAGTTTTTTTTCCTGCTAATGAAAAAATAATTGATCTAGACTGCGAAAGATTAAAAAACATAATTTTTGCCTTTTTTAATCCAACCATTGTTAGAAAAAGATTAACTTATTGACATTTGTTTTGAAACCCCACAACACAGCAAAGCTTGTTAAGAGATGTCAATCAAAATCGTATGCCCCTGAGTGCTGGTTGAGGAAGCTAACCAAAAATGGTTTTTGACTGTGTTGAAAGCAAGCTTCTCTAGGTATAGTGTTTGTGATTACAGTAACAATGTGTTTTCTGGATTATTATAATTAGGGAGTATTATTTCCATGGATTACTTAATTACATACACTAACAACCTAACAACTCAATAAGGTAAAGGGGAAGATGATGATCCCTAATTTTAAATTGAAAACCAAAAAACCAAGTCCTCTTCTAAATGAGGATGATTTTGCCTATAACACAAACAACCTCCACTCCTCTTCCAGCTCCACCTACAGTGCATCTGAGAGAGAAGGTTAAAAGAGTAATGGCTGGACCAGCAACCAATGTTTCTTTGCTGTGTTTGGTGGACGGTCTACCTAAACCCAACATCTCCTGGACCATGTGAGACCCTGCGTGTGTTTGCACATGTGTGCATACATGTGCCTGCATGCATTTGTGTGTGTGTGTGTGTGTGTGTGTGTGTGTGTGTGTGTGTGTGGGTGTGCGTGCATGTTTTTTTGGCTATATGTGGGTGTGTACTGTAACTGGTGTGTCCCCACAAGAATAGAAAACCCAGAAAAGTTGTCAATTGAGAGGATCATTTTCTGGACCTCACTAAGAAAATGGATTAGTAAGGATAGGTTAGGTTTAGGTTAAATGGGGTTATATAGCAGAGAAAGTTAAGGTTAACCTTTTTTATAGAATGAATGTAAGTCAATAAAATGTCCCCATCAGAGTGGATGACCTCAGCATTATTCTAGGATTACAATAGTTTTTATTTAAATTTTATTTTCTTGAACTTGGCTAAGTTATTAGTTTATTTTCAGTTCGGTTTCAGGTGGTTCTGATTCATTATTTCATTGAGCCTAATAGATTTATAACTCTAGCCCAGCTAAATCCACCAGCAGGTGCAGTAAACCTCAAAGTCACATATGATTCATTCCATGTTGATGTTTATACTAGCACTCCTGACTCACTGCAACACTAATGTAGCATACTAAACAGTGTATGTGTGAGATTGTGTGTGTAGATCAGTGTGTGTGTGTGTGTTGTGTGTATGTGTGTGTCTGTGTGTGTGAGAGAGAGATAGCATAAAAGAGAGACTTCCTGCTAATTTCCTTATCAGATTTGTTAATGTTCTGTAGCATCACTCGTTTGCTTTTCCCCTGCCTCTCTCTCTCTCTCTCTCTCTCTCTCTCTCTCTCTCTCTCTCTCTCTCTCACCTGGTGTCTTTCTCTCTCTTTCCCATGCTCCTTCGCTCAGTTATGAACTCCAGAAATACCTCAAAAATAATTTGGATAGCAGCAGACTATTCTTGTCTGGTGCCGTTTTTATTTTGGACAGGAAATTACACAATTACTATGGTGTTACCAAAAATGTATTTTGCTCTGACCCCCGTTTCCAGGCCAGTGAACTATGACCCTTCCCATCATCACTTCAACTCGGACCGCAGTGAACTGATCATAAAGTCAGTTGCCAGGGGTGACTATGGGGAATACGTCTGCACAGCCAAGAATAAGCTAGCCGAGAGCAGTGCCACCATCATGCTTCATGTCTCTGGTTGGTTCTAACCTATTCTATTCTGTTGAGCAAGATAAAGAGTCCCATGATCATGTTCCACATTTTTGGTTGACTCTACTGTCTTCCATTTGACATTTTTTTTATTACATCCTCAGTGTTATCCTCACTACGTCATCTTCAGAACCACGATACATTCTACTTATATAGTGCTTTTCACATATACATATGGAGTATATGCATTTTATTTGTATAGCACTTTTCACATAGAGTATATATAGAGTAAGTATAGACTAATACAAAAGGGTCAGATGGAAGCTATTTTGAAACAGCTTTTAGGGGTTAGGGAGAACTTTTGAAAACACGTTCAGAGGGTAGAAGTGGACTTGGTCAGTCGGGAAACAATTACTGGTAAAACACTATTCTGTACTCTGCAAGTCAGGACGCTAATACTGTCAATTCTTTGTGTGTGTGTGTGTGTGTATGTTTCTTTCAGAGGCCCCAGAAGTGTATGTGAATGCAGAGCGGCAGAGTGTATTGGTGGGAGAGACTGTGTCTGTGTCCTGTAACGTCTCTGGCCACCCCCAGCCTCAACTACACTGGATCAACAAGCACAGCGGATACGCACTGGTCAGCACCCACCCACACAATCGCACAACCTGGCAACAAGTCACATTTTAATCTACCAACGAGGCATTATCCTGTTAAAAAAAGGTGTTGTCTTTCAGGTGTTCCCCTAAAGACAACTTGATAGTGCTGTTAACGATCCCACAATTGATCTGATCTGTCTGCGTTTGCGTTTTCCTGTCTTTGCGTCTGACCGTCTCTGTCAGATCCCTGCGTCAGGCCGAGTGCGTGTCTTGGATGGTGTGTTGGTGATTGATGAGGTAGCTCCCTCTGATGGCGGTCTGTATTCCTGCATGGCCGTCAGTCCCTCTGGCAATGCATCAAGAGATGTCGCGCTGCACAGTAAGCCTGTGTGTGTGTGTCTGTGTGTCTGTCTGAGCAAGCGAGGGAATATAAGTAAACTGAAACATCTTTACAGCAATAATGTTTTACACACAACAATAATTACAAATGATGCTCTTTTACATCCTCTGAGATCTCTTTCTTTCTCTATTGTCTCTCTACTCTCTACCCCCCCTCAGCTCAGCCTGGCCCACCCCAGTCCTTTTCGGTCTCTCCTGGATCAGCCATGGTGCTCTTCTCCCTTAAAACTCCGCCCATCAATGGGGGGACACCAATCACAACCTATAACCTGCAGTGGAGGCAGAGTGGGGCAGAAAAATGGGAGGAGACTACGGTCCTGGCCTCAGGTAAATCTCTTCCCCACATTGGGCAAGAACGAAGAAGAAACAACATCAATGAAGAAGAGAGTTGGAATTATGAGCCTTGGCAACATTTGTAGTTTAAAGACCAGACCAGTGCATAGCTGTGTACAACTGAATTGACAGAAGAACTGATGAGAGCAACCTCTGGACACTCCCCCAGTCATGAATATTCATTTCAGTACCACTAGAACAATTCAAATTAATTTAAATTAATTAATTAATTATATTTACAGTGTTCATTTTTGTTTATTTGGTCATATTTGGTCTTTTAATGTATTTTTCTCTCTTAGTCGCGATTTAGTACATCTATTTAGTACATCTATTTAGTACATCTATTTTATTCATCCTATTTTTATTTTGTAAGGTTTCTATTGGTTGGACTAGGCCTACTTAAAGTTTCCACACAGTTTGAACCTCAGAGTGCAAAGGGAGTGGCAGACTGTGGGACAGATGGGGTGGGATGTAAGCTAAACATGAGTTTACATACATACAGTATGTTGCAGCCATAAAAAAAAAATCTAAGGCAAGCTCGAAGATCTCCGTTTCATTGTCTTTGGCGGCACCTATGGCGAGAAGTGGTAATTGCAGGTGTGTTTTTGGATTTCAAAACGCATCACTAACACTGATTTGAATGCATGGCGGGAAAGTCACCACAGACACCCAGTTCTTAATACTCATAATAATGCAAATGCAAGGGCTTCATCAGTGGGCCATAGGCCTAATTCAGCGATAGATAGTGACTTAACAGACATTTATTTAAATGAAAGTCTTCGGAGATCTCCGAGATTGCCACTTTAAGAATAAAATATTTTGTGTGCCAGTGGGATGAGAATGTTTGGAGGACTCTATTTTCCATTTGCGTGTCCTACCCTTCAATGTCTAGGCTTTTATACACTTAAATAATAACTTTTCAGGTATTTAGCTGATGGGGTGTGTATGTCTGTATGTTTGTGCGTGTATGTGTGTTTGTGTGTGTGTGTGTGTTTGGATGTGTGGTTGTAGACCCCCTGGCCATCACCTCCCTCAAGCCGTACACATCCTACATTGTCCGTTTGGCTGCAATAAATGCTGTTGGACAGGGAAAGTTCTCAGACATACAAACCGTCCACACCCAGGGAATACGTAAGTGCTGCAAACACCATTAACGTGAAATACCAACAGACATTATCAATCAAATTACTAACACACACACGTGTGCATACAACACAAACGCACACTACCAACACACACTGTCAGCACCCAGGAAGTGGCTAAAACACCCACAGTCATTCTTTTTGCTACTTCCTCTTTCTCCTCTTGCAGCTCACATCCTCCTCCCTTCTCTTCCTTCCTGTTTTCCTCCTTTTCCTTGTCCCACTGCCTCTCCTTCTCCTCCTCCACTTCTTAAGCACCCGCCCCTCCCTGCCTCCTTCCACCACTGTTCTTACCTCATTCTAATTCCTGTCTCTGTCTGCCTTCTCCTCCTCTTACTTTTCTCTTTGCCACCTGATTTCCCTCCCGCTGTCCGTTCAACTCTTTGTCCCCATCTCCTTCGTTCCTCCTCTTCTTTCCTCCGTCGCCCTCTCGGGGCAGATCGTTTTCGGTCAGGTTTAGGATGTTAAAAAAGGAAAGCGTGTTAGCGTGAGTCAAACCTGCAACACTCCAGTAATCAGCCATTCATATGCTTTTGATTAACAGAGCAGAGCATGTTACACCATGACAGTAATCTATAAAGGCATCTAACAGTAGCCATATCTCATGTCATCTATGTGGTACCTAAAATGTATGAATGTGCACATGGTTATGCATAGTGTGTGTGTATTTATGTATGTATGTACAGTATATATGCATAATTATATAGGTATGTAGTATGTATGTATACTTAGTCTTTCCACTAATCTGCCATTAGACATTGTTAATATGCATATTCATCTGTCACATGACCATCATCATGACATCATCATGGCATCATTACCACCTGCTACCTGATGGTCACTCATTCTGCTGATGACACCATTACATTCCGTTGGCATCCCTTCATAGGAGGTAAATGAAATAAGTATCGTTCACCCACTTTCTCTATTGATCAATTAATCAATCAATCCACCTCTATGGGGTATTGGGCTAATACCAATCGACATAGCTACAAAAATAGGCCAAACATAAATGGTTAAATTTGGCTCACTGACTATCTAAAAATACTGGGATTTAATGATTATATATAAGCAGACAGTCTCTGTATAAACCCCACAGACATTAAGAGCAAAATTCTAGCAAAATGTACTTTGATGTTGCTGAAAAGAAATGCTCTATCTATCCATCTTCATCTTTCATTTATTGTATTACAGTTGTTATTTACCCTTCTCTCTCCCCGCCACCCGGCCGACCCCCTTCAGGTGAGCCAGACAGTCCTGTGCTGTCATTCAGTCAGATGAGAGTAGAGGACAACACCTTCTCGGTCCCTGTCCAACAGCTCGACAATGGCGGCACTCCTCTGATGCACTTCAACATACGATACAGACAGGTAGGGAGATGTGTGGCTGTCGCCGTGTATGTTTGTGTGCATGTGGGGGTATGGAACGACTTCACGATGAAGTAGCCACTCTAATTCGCTTCAATACACATAAATGCACACTTCTTCCCCATCTCCGTCTCCCCCTATACATCAATCTTCTCTACTTCTCCAACTCCCTCCTCCCCACCTCTGCATCGCTTACTCTTCTCTTCTGCGGTCTTCCCTCCTCCCTTCTCTGTCTTCCTGTGTTGTCCTCTCTCTCTGTCCAGGATAAAAAGAAGGATGGGTGGAAACAGAAGCAGCTGCCACCTGATGCGACCGCCGTCGTTCTCACGGACCTGTCGTTTGGCACGGACTATCATCTGGAAGTGGTGGCAGTCAACGTGAATGGTTCCTCGGACGCTGCCACGCTCAACTTTACTGTCCCTCTGGAACTTGGTATGTAGCCCACAGAAGTCCTAGGAAATGCAGTCCGCATCCACTACATACACACTGTAGCTACACTGGGAGATATCTGGCTCAGCGTGATAGTTGTGGTGGTCAATACAAAAGGTTCTCCTGTCAATCTGAACTTAACTGTGTCTCAATAATATGATATGTACAAACAGATGCACCAGCAAATATACCACCTTTTTATGTTAAAATAACATTTAACAAGACCATTCAACCATTCTGCTTTTCACTTCCCTCCATCTGAATTTCGGGCCCGACTCAAAACTCCTCCCAAGAATCTGTTCACCTGTAGTGTGTGAGGTTTTTGATGGACAGGGGAGAGGAGCGACATAGAGGTGCTGCAAGGGATGAGAAAAGTCCAGCTTGTTTTGAACTGTGATGGTTTGTTGTTGTAATTCTCCTTCACTATCAGTAGAGACAAAATAACGCACGTAGCAGCTTTAAATCATTCAGAAATCGCCCCCAGTTATTACATATAGCTTTGGTTGCATTTCATTCACCGTAGCCCACTGGAGTCCAATATAATCACCTCTATTATAACTCTTCTCCCTTTTATCTTCTTCCCTCTCTTTCTGTCTCTTGCTCTTGCTCGCTCTCCAGCCAAGGTGACCAAACCTAGCGTGACCAAAGGGGGTGTCGTTGGCATCGTCATTGTGATATTCCTGGTGTTGTTGTTAGTGGTCGATGCCACCTGCTGTTACACCAACCACTGCGGCCTGCTCATGTTCATTGCAGTGAAACTTTTTGGACAGAAAGTTCCAGGCCTAAAGACACTTGAAGAGGGAGAGGGAACTACTAATGGGTAGGTGTGTGTCAGTGTGTGTGTTTGTGTCATTTCTGAATTAACAATTTACAGGAGATAGAGATAGAAAAGATAGGAAAAAGTGGAAATGCACCGTAGGTTGCATGTGATGAGCCTGACTTAATCCCACACCTTGAGTACAGCAGTATGGCAGTTAGTCCAACATCCATGTTCCTGTACTTCTGAATGTCTGTATGCCAAGGTGTCCTCACGAGTACAAACATATACACTGTATATATACAAAACAGCCACTTGTTTGCCTTTTTTAAGGTTAGGCATGTAATTGTGAGGGTAAAGTTTAAGGAATGTACTGTAAGTACATCAGTTAGATGTCCTCACAAGCAGAGCAACACAAACAAGTGTGTGTGTGTGTATGTGTGTGCACGTATGTGTGTGTGTGTTTGTTCTGGCTGCAGAGAGCTGAAGTTGAAGGGTCTAGCCACTCCAAGACACAGTATACTACAACAACAACAGGCGGGGGTTCAAACACAGACAAAGGAGGGGGGACAGAACACAGAGGTCACCTGCGACAAAGCCCCCCTCACCAAATACGAGTAGGTCCTCTCACTCTCATATACAGTAAACCTAACTATAGAGTGTGATGGAATGGTGGAATCATTCAACAGGGCATCTGTGAAGGGAGGTGCCCACTTAATACCCTGAATGACATACCGGCTCTCACCTGGTATGTGCTCACCCACTGCAGCAAAGATGTCTGCACACTTCTGAATAAGTGTGCAGTTATAAGCAGAATAATTAACCATGAATCTTTGTTGTATCAGTTGTGGCATCTCGGTTCGATGTGCATGATCTGATTTTTCCTTGCCTGTTTAAACAGCCATAAGAAGATCAGATCTGACACATAGACTTGGAAATCTGATTTAGCTTATCCTCAGCCTTCAGTCATAGTTGGCCATCACTTCTTTCTCTATATAATTGCTATGGTTTCATCCCTGAATCTCACTGAGGAATCATCTTTTCATTCAGGAAAACCCCGTCAAATGGAGACTTGCCCACCACTGACGCATGAGGACGACAATGATGTGACATCACAAGGATACAAGAAGTGAGAAGATTTGATTGAATCAATCACTTTTAATCATCAATCATACAGTCAGAGGATGATCTCTTAACCAACTGCAGCAGACAGTGCATTCAAAACAACTGCCAGGGCAAAGGTCATTTCTGTCATAGGGCACTGAGGAATTAATTGTCAAGATGCGTTTTGGTAGCAACTGGGATGTTTCAGGTATATGGGTAAACAAGAAGAGGACTGTGTTGTAAAAATATTTATGACTGTGTCATTCCTCCCCCTGAGCATATTTTAGCCTCCAGTTCAGCCTCAGCTAACAACACTGTCCTCTCCTCGTGTCAGAAACGTCCCAGCTTCAAGTTGGTATGGACCATTCTTGAGGCTACAGGCAGAACATGATGTCATTTAGTGGTTGCGATTACTCCAAGTGGGATAAGAAAGTAATCAGTTCAAGATTAACTTTATTAACAAACTTTGTTTTGTTTTTTTACGTGTCCTTTGTTATTACAGTTAAAATCACTGTGTCACAAAAGATTTTTACATTTTTGAGAAACCACACGATGGGGTTTTTTCCTATTCATTCAACGATGATGCCATCAGCACTGTGCTAGACACACTTAAACACATCACATATTCTGTTCTTGTGTAAATGCAGCCTTTGTAGCATCCTAAATGTTCATCTGAATTTATGGCGTTATTTCAATAAAGCTTTATTATTATTATTTGATTATTATTATTAACACTTCATTGTTATGGCTGCTTTACTGATGGTTTGGGTTCATTTAAACGTCTTATTTATTTAATGTATTCTGAAACTGGCCAGCATTATGATTCATTCAAACTAACTTCGCTTTGATATTTATTGTTACTAAACAACATACTGACAGAATGACATTTAGTCATCATGAGAGAATTTACAATATTTTACTATAGTAGAACGTCTTCATTTTCAGTGCACATATCTGTATAGGATTTTATGAATGGACAGGCACCACTTTTGATCGCTGTGTGGGCCTATAGTCAAAACAATTAATTTTGAGTGAGAACCTTGACTAAAAATCATACTTCTAAAACATATGTAAGCATGGCAAAGTAGACCAAGGTAATATTTTAATTTGCAATGTCTGTCATATTTTTTACCAAGTCGTTTTCAGTTATTACCACTTAAAGCTGACCTGAAAGTCTGTATGTTGGTGGGGAGGGGGGGAGCAGAGATGCAGGACAGTGAATGTTGAAGGTTGACTACTGTTGAACTCTTTTGTGTCTGGTATAATGTTAAAATGTTCTACCAAAATGAAATGTCATTTAAATCTGTTCTACTAAAATTAAATATCATTTAAATCTGTTGTGGCAATGTATGCTTAGTTGTCTGTTAGCTATTTGAAGATGTTTTTGCTGTATTTGCAAATTCTATTGTCATATTAATGAAGTATTTTAATACTGTATTGCTGTATTATTGTATGAAACACTGTACATGATTTGTACATACACATATTGTTACAGCTTTGTATTTGATTAAAAAAAAAACATTGATACTGTAAAACAACCTGGTGTTTTTTGTGCTCACAAAATGGGTATTTGGTCTTTTAACAATTTTCTGTCACATACAGTATATTCAGATAATTTAAATCGAAGCAGAAAATCTCATGTTTTGATCCTTTGTGATTGTCTAAACAGACAGTTGGTTTCCTGTTCTGAGAGCCAAGAGCAGATCTGTGTCATAGAGTAAAGGCTTAATTTACTCTGTAGATAGTCTGGCAAGGCTATGCGCACACTGTTCTATATTTTGTGACTAGATTTAGACTACACTTAAGCAATTTATTCATATAATTCCCTACAATGACCTACATTCATATTATCATTAACAACAAGACATAATTGTTGACTGAGTGACAGTGAATGGCCAAGGTCATTCCTCATACCCTACTTAACTGTCTGTCGAGTTTAGTGGGTTTGAGAGAGTATGAGAACTGAGAACCAGGTGAAAACTGAACAAAAGGCAGAAAAAATAATTAATCATATTATTAACAATAGTAACAATCCCTGCCAAACAGTAGGGGTGACATTCCCTTACTTCAGTCATCACCAAGCGTCCACAAAATCAACTTAGAGGCATTCCTTCCTCACACAGACTAGAAAAGAAACAACCCACAAGGGCAGGCAGAGCAGAAGGTAGCCAAATACCTCACCTACTGTAGATGCCACCTCTAATACATTTTCAATCAAGAGTGTGCCAGCAAATATAATGTTTCAGAAAGTAAGAGTTAATTCTCACAAAGTGTCATGTTTAGAGTTTGCTTGTGAGAAGGTTTGGGAAATGGGAACTGTAAGACCAGGGTATTACGACCCTTAAAATAATATGGTGACCCCCGCTCTCTTCTTAATACTAAATTCATTAGGGTTCATTTTGTAATGATGCATTTGTAACTCCCGTTCTATCCATACCAATTCTGTGTTGTTGCCTTCAAGTCCTCCTCGGTAGTTCGAAACTTTGTGCGTTCAAGTGGATTTGTTCGAAAAACCACTCAAATTGATAAATTGTTGAGAAATTTGTTCTGACACCAATTTGCAGAAACGCAGCGCTATTTTACCCTTCAGTGAAATAATGCAGAGGAGACGATGTGCATTCGGTATCGACATTGTGTTTTATAACGCTTTTGAGCCGGGATCTCCATATATTTCGTCATGTTGTGACTACAGACACGTTCTCTAAAGGCTGCAACTCGCGAGGTCGGTGTTTGCAGAAAGACTCGACTATCGGACGGGTACATAACACATTGTTGGTTCGTTCATATACGCACATCTCAAAACCTCGATATAGCCGACATGACTTGAAGGTACCAGTTGGACGACCACGCCCACTCCCTGATACGTTCCTGCTGACTTGAGGCACATGATCAAGCGTGTTTACACCTGCAATGACAGACAGACACACGGTTCTGCCATAAGAGGACTGCTGGACAAATCTATCTCTAAATCGAGAAAAAGACGCATTGCTGTCGTGAGAGGTTATCGGCCAAGGTACCTGACTAGTACTCGGTAAGCAAGCGCTAAAGGGACAGAGTTCCTTGCTTTTCACTAACCTGTGATGTGAGGACGATAGCTCTTCCGTAGCAGAGCAGCTGCTAAGTTAAATAAGCTATTGTCTAGCTTCAGCAGCATCACCACACTACCAGACTACATCTTACTGCATAAAAACATGAGAAAAACAACAAAACGCAAGCGGGTACGGTAGCTAATTAACGTCGTGATGTTACCAGTGAAGTGTCGAGTGTCGTTTCATGCTGCCGTAAATTAGCTGCCTAACAACAGACCAAGTTGGCTCACTTCAAACCTGGTCTATTACTGCACATACGTTTATTAACGAAGAAGTCGGCTTTTGAGAGCTGGTAAGGTTCAGTAATGTTAGGTACACCATTGCTACCCTGTGTCGTATAAGGTCAATAGCGGATGTTTTGTGTCAGTGCTTGACCCATCATCACCCGGCCTGTGTGCAGTCCTTCAGAGAATGTCAGTGTAGGAAGATGAATGGGCAAAGCTATGTTCTATCAGAATCATCAAGCCTGTTTAGAAACGTTGTTTGCTGTGAGTCTACAAGCTTGTCACTGTGCTACACAACAATGAATGAGGCGTAAGTAATAGGCCGTGACTGCGTGACCGTTTGAATCTTTGGAGTCCAACAGAGATCAATGTATACTTGCACATAAAATGTAGTTACTTGCTACAAACAATTGATGCACATAGTCATTTCCTATAGGTTGCCTAGCAGTGTATTGGTAACATGCTCCTGCGTCAGGAAGAGATTTATTGCAAGATATAGCCTCAGAAGTGGAAACGACCACTACAATTTGCCTTTGGAGAGCCTTGGTTCACCATTATTCACACATATTATGTACTTTTCATTTAATGTTTCTCTTGTCCTTGTTGGATGAGGCAAGTGAAGTAGGTAATCTTAGCCAAGCTGAGGCCTTTCTGCCTCCTTGACTTTTTCTTATCCTCCACAAACAAATACAGTAATCTCCTGTTAACTCTGTCTTATAAGTAAGCTTGTTCTGAAATATGGATGAAAAATTAAGGTTAGGGCTGTCAGTTTAGGCCTCCAGATGCAGTACGATGATTGTCATGTACTGACTACAATAAATTGGGACTTTAATGGCTCAGCAATACTGTCCCCTCACGTGTGGTTCCCACTTTTACCTCTGACCTTGCTTAAGTGACGGGGTTGAGCAAGTGACCTTGCTTAAGTGCGGGGGTTATGTTTTCACCCCATTCTGTCTGTCTGTCTGTTAGCAAGATATCTCAAAAAGTAATGAACAGATTTGTATGAAAGTTTGTGGAAAGGTTTGTCATGGGACAAGAAAAAACAGATTAGCCTTTCACGCCAAATGGCCGAAGGGGGGCGTGGCAGTGGGTGTGGCTTTGCACAAAAAAAGCATATAACTTCTGAACAGATTCATGTAACACCACAACACGTTGTGGACAGCCTGGCCATGGGACCAGGAAGAACTGGTTAACTTTTCATGCCAATTGGCCAAAAGCGGGGGGCGTGGCAGTGGGCGTGCCTTTGCCTAACACCATGAAACTTTGTGGAAAGGTTGTTATAATCAGTTAAAATGTTTAACAATGCCTGATGTGAAACAAGTTGGTAATGGGCCATGGAAGAAAATTATTTGGTGAAAATATGAAATGTGTAAGTGTCATATCTTGACAATTGCATAGCGGTGGTTAACATATAAATAATATGAAATGTGTAAGTGTCATATCTTGACAATTGCATAGCGGTGGTGAATAATGTTACTGACACAAAGCCTATTAGTCTACTTTGTTTTTCAAAGCCTATTAACGTTGTTCTAACTGCATCTTGTGACACATTGTCTGGCTTCTCATTACTGCAATAAAAAACAAAGAGAATGGGTTGACCACTTTTGACACTGTCAGTTATCTAAGTTAAAATAATGTTATTTTATTTGTACACAGCCCCCACCCATCTGTCTCCCAAGAGGGAAGCTCCATCCTTGGCCACAGGCTCCGGGAAGCCAGCCCTCTTGCCTGCCACCATGGACGACACCGATGTGGAACGTGAGTAATTAAGTTCTCTTCTCTTCTCTTCTCTTCTCTTCTCTTCTCTTCTCTTCTCTTCTCTTCTCTTCTCTTCTCTTCTCTTCTCTTCTCTTCTCTTCTCTTCTCTTCTCTTCTTTGCTATGACCCTGGCTCTGCTGGACACACCTGACTGCCCTTGGTGTCCTCTACCAGATTTGATTTGCTCTTCAACGTGCTCTGAAGTTTTTGCATACCTACAGTATTCTGCTCAGCCCAAATTATGTTATGGGAAGCCAGTAGTTTCATGCTACTGGCCTTTTGAGATCCCTCAGTTGTTGAAGACACTTATTGCAGAATCATTTGGGGGCACATTTCAGGGGACCTGACTCACTGACTGAGTGAAGATGAAGTTACACCATTTGTTGTCTGCAGTCATGTGATTCCAATGACGTGTGAAATTCAAATGGAGGGTAGGAAGTGAAAAGCAGAATGGACTTGATGGAGGAAAGCCGGTACTGTGCTAGTTTAGACGATATTACGAGAGAAAGGTATTAACAGAAAATCACAACATATGTTGGATGTGAACACCCTACAAAGTCGGATAATCAAGTCGGGTAAATCTGGATTCTAGATGCAACACGAGTTGGCCCAGTTCTGACATCACTGTCTTTTTCAGCATAGCCGAACACAACAATAAACGTTTGGAGCATTTTGTTAATGGTAAGACATTTTATTTGATAATACCTTAGGAGAGCTACAACAACAACATTAAAACGTAGAGTTATTATTTGAGGTCTAGTACCGTAACGTTCTGCTTTGTGCTAATGTTACGGCCGGCTTGATAAACCAGTGAAATATCCCAAACGTAACAATCTGGCTGTTGTTGCTAAAGCTAACAAGCTAATGACAACAACATTGGGCTTCTTTCTGAGTTCCGACCATAAACCATGTGAATGCACAATCAACTTCCACTCATGGAGAAAACTATCATCCGATCAATCCGACATGCACTTGAAAGCAACATCGGTCGGCCGAGTGTTGGAGTTTCCCCATTGGCCGATATTTCCGTTTCAAATTAAAAGCCTGCTAGTGACAAGGCTTTTAGCCACAGTCCAAAGTGTGTGTAATGCATATTCAGATCATCTCTAGCAGAGACTCTCTACTTCGTTTTTCTAGGTGGCACATGCTCTGCTCTGGTATTTCTTTAGGTCATGCTATAGTACAACTCTGCTTTGTATTTGTGTCTAGGCCAGGGTGTATTTATTCTTATTACGGTATTTTCTGCTCGGTTGCTTTCTAGCTCTAGCTGACCTTGGCCCTGCTGGACATGGTGGCCACCAACCGATCAATAAGTTGATGTACATTTTTGTTTCAACTGTTTAATTCAAATGTGTTTCTCCACAGTAAAATCTTTATTTTCAATCTATTTGGGTTCTATTGGGAGGTTTTGGGGTTAAGTAGTATCAGTAAAAGTGTGAAGAATGACAACTACATATCTGCTGGTATTTACCAATACACAGGATATTATATAACTATCCCTCGTGCCATAATCCAAGGTGAGCATTCACATAGAGTCCTAATTCAGAAATTAGAATATGCTACCAGAGTCCTGGAACCACCCACCTCTTTGCCCACTCACAACAGACTCAAACCTGCTGCCCTGCTATTTGTCTCCAGGAATAATATTCTAACATCTGCACTGTCAACCATACTAGTTTAGTCTCTACTTGCAAACACTGAGTTTAAACACACTACACTTGCCAAAGCAAATAGCCCTGCTGGCTTGTTTGGCAGCTTCCTTTGAATGCCAAGGCCCGCTCAGCTGTCCATGTATTAGTCAAATGGCATTGAATCCTAACCCATTATACCCCACTATGCTACCATATGCTACTGACTTTAAGATAATACAGGCCTACCCAAGACACAATCCAATATGCATGCAAATGCTAACATGCTAATAGCTGTTCAATTTAAAGCATTTTTATTTTGTAGTAATATCTTGGGTGTTGCTTTGGTTATTTTTTGTGGTGTATGAATTAGAAATAGATATGATATGCAGGATCTTTAAAGTTAAGTTTGTCTTTCTCATAATTATGTTGAACTGTGGAAAAAAATAGAAAACCTCAAGTAAAGTGCAGAAGTGTGTCTTCTACCCATACAAATCAATATCTGGAAAACACGTGCCAACAGTTAAAGTGCACGATTAGATTAGATTATATTAGATTAGATGAAACATTGATGTTCCCTGTGGGGAAATTGGGTTATTGCATTAGCAGATAATAGGATACAGCAAATAAAGAATAGTATATGAAGCATATGAAGGAGAGCCACTTCAAGTGGCTCTCAAGTTTTTATGTAGTCTTACAGATGCTGGGATGAAAGAGCTAACAGAATCAGTGTATATGTTATGTTGTAGTAGATGTGTGCTCACTCTCCTACTATACATGCAACAGCATGATTTGATACGTGTACAAGCTTTCAACAGACCTTTGGCTAGTGGCGTGTCAGCATGGAACTATTTCAATTTCCAAAGAAAACAAAGTTGTTGCATGTTGTACGTTGCAATACTGAGTTCATCTATTTCAACATGTTTGGATTTTTTGACATTGATCTCAACGTAATTATGTTCACACCATGTTGTCAAGCGTGATATCTCTTGAAAGAATGGATAGTGAGGTCATTTTCTAAAATGACACTAATTCTGCTGGACATCTACTGTGTTCTGACTTCTGCTGTGTACTCAAGCCTGGTTCCAGTCTATTTTCTATTCACAGGTGACTCTGGATCTGCTCTGAATTCTTTTTGTGTCTACTCATCTCTCTTTCTGCTCTGTTACTCTCTAAAGGTGGTAGTAATTTATATTTGCATATACTGTTGATTCAGTTTTGTTTCTACTGTTTTTACTCTAGAGGTGACCCTGGCTCTACTAGATGCAGCCAATGATAAAGACTCAGAGGTCCAGGAGCAGGTGAGGAAGTCCATGCTGACCCTGGGAAAACAACAGCCAGACAGAGTGTTAGCCATGTGTCAGGACTACCTCCTAAAACACCCAAAGGTAAACACTCCCTTTTATCATACGCTATGAAACAATTGTCGGTGTTAACAATGAGCCACAGTTGCCTACTCAAACATCCCATGTAAACTGCTACTTCTGCTGTACACTATTTCCTGTTGTACACTCTGAAGTTTCAGTTTATTCATTTCAAATGAGAGAAGCCATTGCTACATACTGTAGCAATGCATGTGTTGCTGGTGTTGAGTTTATTCTAATTATGGGTTGATTATATGTGTAAACTATGTTTTCATACATTTTTACTAGTCTTCTTTTGTGAGTGAATCAAATTGTGACAAAAGTGTATGTTCTAAAACTACAAATGAACCACATCTATTCAGTTTCACCTCAATACATTTGGGCCATGGGATTGTTGTGTAGAACTCTGCACATAGTCTTTAGCAACATAAATGCATTATAGAAAAAGTCTGATCATGACCTGAAAGCGCACATGCCTTCACAAACGAAGGTCGCCACGGTAGAGGTCCCACATCTTGAATTTATCCTACATCTATCCTTTATTGGTACTGCAGTGGCCATCACAGCCTAATTCATTCCCAAATGTGGTATGAGAAATGAATTGGCATATTTTAATACCAGACTCGTGTTTCTTAAGCAACTGATTGCCAGACCATTCCTTCTACCTTCCTGGTACCTTCTGATGGTTGAATAATTAATTTTCCAGATTTTCGTCGAGGGTGTAGCAACAGTGCAGCAGTGTAATAGTGCGTGATTAAAAAGCTCTAATATAATGGATACATACTTAGATGCAGTAATTGATCTGCCTCAGCACCAGTGCCTGTAGATCACAACAGTCTGTGGCTAATCTTTTAAACCCTGTCGCACTTCAAGGGCCCCTCAGTGTCGCTAGCCAGTAGTGGCTAGGCCTGTTGCTGACAGCATGGAAGTCTAGACGCTACCATTAGAGGTTATATAGTGTGTGTGTGTGTGTGTGTGTGTGTGTGTATAAGCACGTCAGTGTGTTCATGCATGCGTGTGTGTGTGTG
>OMKK01084123.1:0-15602 GCA_900302305.1 Polymixia japonica | reverse complement strand
CGAAGGTGGTAGTCTGTTGTTAACAGAGATAGTGAAGGTGGTAGTCTGTTGTTAACAGAGATAGTGAAGGTGGTAGTCTGTTGTTAACAGAGATAGTGAAGGTGGTAGTCTGTTGTTAACAGAGATAGTGAAGGTGGTAGTCTGTTGTTAACAGAGATAGTGAAGGTGGTAGTCTGTTGTTAACAGAGATAGTGAAGGTGGTAGTCTGTTGTTAACAGAGATAGTGAAGGTGGTAGTCTGTTGTTAACAGAGAAAGTGAAGGTGGTAGTCTGTTGTTAACAGAGATAGTGAAGGTGGTAGTCTGTTGTTAACAGAGATAGTGAAGGTGGTAGTCTGTTGTTAACAGAGATAGTGAAGGTGGTAGTCTGTTGTTAACAGAGATAGTGAAGGTGGTAGTCTGTTGTTAACAGAGATAGTGAAGGTGGTAGTCTGTTGTTAACAGAGATAGTGAAGGTGGTAGTCTGTTGTTAACAGAGATAGTGAAGGTGGTAGTCTGTTGTTAACAGAGATAGTGAAGGTGGTAGTCTGTTGTTAACAGAGATAGTGAAGGTGGTAGTCTGTTGTTAACAGAGAGGTTAGGTCCAGACATGCATCTATCCAGGCATTCTACAGTGACACTAATTCTGCCATAAATATGCAACAAGCTGAATTTTTTAAAGAAATTTGAAGGGCACTTCAATTTTACAGACAGTGTAATTAGGAATTAGTTTATTTGCATATTGTGTATGCATTATATTAGAACCACGGGGTGAGCTAAGAGCAGGAGCAGATAGTGGTTCAGTATCTTGCTCAGGGATACTTTGACACGGTTAGCCATATCAGTCATTGCTGGGATTGAACCTGTGACCTTCCAGTTGCCTTCCAGTCCTTATAGTTTGGTTAGGCTCTAAAAATACTGCAAAGTGAACAGATAGAAACCGACACATTATAGTCTCTACTTTTCTCCCAAGCGGATCTCTCTCTCTCTCTCTCCCGTTCTTAATTTCTCCCTCATTTTCTCCTTTGTCTATCTCTCTCTCCCATAGTCTGTTGTAAGTTTAAACCTTCAAATGACGTTGAATCAAAGCATGGTGGAGTGTGAGGGTGTACAATGCATTTGTATTTGTCAGGGTGTTGCATGTACTGCACTCCACCGGGCCTAAAGCACAATCGTTTGCCATCTTGACTGGCAGGTTAGATGAAACCGATATGAAAGACTAACGGTTCCATAGCATAGTCTGAGATCAGAGGTTTCCAACCCCTGCTGTGAGGTCACAGAGAGGAGTTATTTCCACAAGAGTCGTATTCAATATGTTGTAATACAGACTTTATACAGCTTTGAAAAATCCTTTTGCACCACATAGAATACCCTCAATGTTGGCACATTTATCGCTCCTACAGAGAGGAAAAGTTTTCCCTTTCTTCACTTTTAGAGCTGCAAATAATCTTCCGCTACAGTCCACTATTCCCTTGGAAATTATTCTTTGCCCTAAAGTTTCATGAGAGTCCCTGTCGGGAAACCAGAGTTACTGTGCTGTAAATTGGATTGTGAAAGTTTAAACGAGATGGAAAGCTCTTGAAAAAGGCACGCGGGGCCGATGCACCTTCGCCCTTATGTAACTTAATAGAACGGTGTATCGCTTCATTTGTGAGTGCGAGTCCAAAAGAGTAGTCAGAAACGTATCGTCGTAGGTCCCCCTTCTGTCTCCACTTGGTTAGTCTGAGCAAGTAGTGGTAAAAGGAAATAAAAAGATAGCCTAGAAGTTTTCACGTTAAGTACACATTGCATTGTTAAAAAATTGAGGTGCTTACTGTAATATGCTTTAATGAATATATTTAGGGTTCATTTCCACTTACATCCCGTTTGGAAAGAATCCTTCCCTGCATTCTGCATCTATAAAATAGTAAGCACCCAGTCTGTAAGCTGGTTGTTATTGTGTTAGCCCGCTATGCTTCACAAGCTAAGGTAATTAGTTTTAATATTTCACTATCAATCATTTTGTGTGCATAGGTGTAACATTTTTTTCAAATGATGAATGTCTAATTTCGGAATAAAACTCCTAATCTCTTCCTGATTATTTCCTCCATTACACCAGACCGCTTGCGTGACGAATAATGTTAACCTCGCTGATCGCATCGTATCTCGGTACGCAGAAATGCTGATTACCGTTCTTTAGGCTGTGTGCCCACTGAAAATGCGACTCAAGCTTGAGATAATCCTGAATTGGAGTCCGTGCCGAGTCGTTGATAGATTCTTATAACGTACAGCTCTGTTCTCCTCACAGAGTTTAGTGCTCTATGATGGAGGGTTGACTTTCCTCCACAAAAAAAAAAAAACGGGTGTTTTTCTCACCCTATATATACTTCCCACCTCCAGTCTTGAAGATATGAACGTGTGGTTTCTCCGTGAAGGTCCTCATGAATAAAACGGGTGTCTTAATGACTGTCTTGTCTTGTTTTGTGTGGCAGGGATTAGGTCTAGAAGCAGACTTACTATTGTCTCTTTTGCTCAGGTCCTCAACCTTGGCCATAGAACTTGTGGTAGACGAACCATCTGAGGACTCAACTCAGGAACCCACTCGAAACCCACATTTTGAGGCGTAATTGCCTCAAGAGGAGAAGGGAGAGGGGAGTGGATTGGAGAGGAGAGGGGAGTGGATTGGAGAGTGGAGGAGAGAAGAGAAGAGAGTGGATTGGAGAGGAGGGGAGAGGAGATGGGAGGGTAGTGGATTGGAAAGGGGAGGGGAGGAGAGTGGATTGGAGAGGAGAGGAGGGGGTAGTGGATTGGAGAGGAGAGCGGATGAGGGGAGAGGAGATGGGAGACGATGGTAGTGGATTGGAGAGGAGGACATATCCCATCATCTCTGGATGACTGAAGCACAGAGAAACACTTCCAGAGGGAGCAGACTGATGATGTCAAAGACGAGGCATGGCATCACAACAAAGCCTAGATCTCCAGCCAGTCCCATCACCACGGAGACGGGTGTAGTGATGCGATCACAGACCGCATTGAAAACCCTCAAAGTCTTTCAGCCACAGCCTTGCTGTCCAGTTAGTATGAAAATCAGCTGCAAGATTTCCAAGCCACATATCAGAAGGTAGTAGTTGGTAGACATACTACAGTAAATTAGCACTGTACTGGGAGTACTGGGATTTTGATATATATTTATAGTGTTTTTGAAATAAACAGAGCTGGTGAAAAACAATTGATTCGTATGCTATTTACTGTTACTCAACCAGTTTTTGCAGTGCTCTGAACAACTGTGATATATCCAAAACCCTGTGCATGCCCGCCATCGTTCTTTATTATAATTGTACAATTTTACTTTCTTATAATAAGCTGAATTTAGTACACAAGAAATGTTTATAGAGTAGTATGTATAGTCATGTCAGTTTAATATAACGTTCAATATGTTCTGCCACAAGTGTCAGAAGATAAATTCCTGTTCATTTATTGTACTTTGGCAAATAAAGTGATTCTGATTTTCTGCTTTTTCACGGGTACAATGTGCACTCAAAAGCACTTTAGTACACTCATAATATGAGCCTGGCATTTTCTGGAGTAGTTCTGAAAGGCTTTCAGTCTGGCTAGTTATATAGTGGACAGGTTAGAACAGCCAGTAATGATCGGCTTAGTAAAACCCCTGTGAACTCCATCCAACACAAAATAATTATTTTTCTCAGAAGTGTGTAGTTAAAACTTTCTGGTACCAGTTTAAATACAGCCATCTGTCATAACAAGAATCCTCAAGCTGTGAGCTGTGGGTGCAATTCATTTCAAAACTGTTACTTTCTGTACTGTGATACTTCAATGGCGTGTCCCTTCTAACCCCCTGGTCCCATGCAACACCACCTCCTCCTATCTAAAGATGGGAAAATAGACAGGATGCTGGACAGACCCGTCTCCTCACCTCACGGGTGTATCTCTCTCTCTCTTGCTCAGAAATCGCGCACAAAAAAATTGTCAAAGCGAGACAAGAAAATGTATCTTGTGCGCACAAATTAACAAAAGCAACGGCACAAATGACCCAAAACGAGGAAATGATTTATCTCGTGCCCACGCAATAGCACTTTGTTAGTTTGATGTAGTTTTTTAATTTTTTTATGGCCATTATGGGGCTCCGTATAAAACTGAATTAATTGCTAACCCTCAGGTGTAATAAATGATAATACATTTGGAATAACCTCACCAATCCATGCAGTTCTACCTGAACAGAAATCTGATACACTTCACTAGAATAATGTGCAAAAAAAAAAAAAAAAAGTAAGACACACACAGATGTGGACTTCTTCTACATTTAATTTCCAACATTGTGCCAACACAATGTTCCTCGTATCGACTGATAGCCCTCCTGAATGTAGATGTGAAAATACTAGCACTGGCAGGGCGTATGGATTACTACTATTATTTCAGAAGATAAAACAGGGTTCATTGTAGGGTGACAGTCTTTCCCAAATAAATATTATTTACTGTCCTTCACTGGCTCTGCCCTAGGTAATTATATCTTTAGATGCAGAGAAGGCCTTTGCCTTCGTATAGAATGGGACCATTTGTTGTTTGGATTTGGAAATATATTTATATCACAGATCAGCCTCCTATACTCTTGTGTTAGCAAATTCTTCCCATTCTAACTTGTTCAGGCTGCTTCATAGTACTCGTTAGGGTTACCCCTTATCCGTATGTCTTTTCCATTAGGGAATAGAACTACTCTCAACAGCACTGAGCTATTTACTGGAATTAGGGAAACTGAACACAGAGTGTCTCTATATGCTGACAATCTGCTTCTCTTTATCACTGGTGGTGTCCATCCCTCATATTTTTTCTATTTAGGAAGATCTGGGGACTTTTTCAGGGTACAAGGTGAATATAGGCAAGAGTGAATATTTAATCTTTAATAAGTCAGCCCAACAAGTCCCAAGCACACACATTCCCTTCTGTTTCTCCCAATCACAATCTAAATATTTAGGGGTTAACATCATTCACTCACAAAAAGCTTTGCAGCTCTAACCTCCAGTTGAAGATAGACTCGACTCAAACAGATGGAATAACCTCCCCATTTCCTTGGCTGGAAGGGTGATATCAATCAAAATTAATTGCCATGCTCAAATCTTTGTATTATTATTGGGCAGCCATCTGCACAAAATGTTACCTTTTTCTCATTTAATCACACAAATGAATCATCCAATGATATTACACATGCCCACAGTAGAATTGGAAAAAGTCCCCAGAGAGTATTTGGTGTCAATTGGAAGCCAGTTCATGTTCATGTTGCACATCTTCCCTTTCAGCCATAATGTGATCAGGTGTGCCATCACACCATCCTGGTATATGTTAAATAAAATTTGGCTACGATTCAAGTTCTTTTTCCAGTTTTTCAAAACTATTTGCAAAATTAAACCTAAAGGCATCTGACTTATTCCACTATTTACAGACATGACATTTTTTTAAAACTAGAAGAATGTATCCATACTGTATTGATCATTTATTTACAATAAAAAACTTTCAGCTCCAGTTAGACAGACCAATCTAAGGGAAACAAACATACACATGTACAAACACACACACATACACAAATTACAGTATATGTTTTTGAAAACAAGCACAAATAAGTACACACACCAACAGTGTTTCTGTATGACTTATATTAGCAACATTGTTATCAGTTACTGCCCGAGTTGAAGGCTTTGTGCGTAGGTATGTGGTTTGTACAGTGTTGTTTATCTCCCAGAGAATATTATCAGTCAGAATGACTCTCTGAGTGAAACAGACAGCAATGCACAATGTTTATTCATAGATCATTAAAACTAATAGAATGGTTACATAAACAGCAGTGCCAGACAGTCCTTGACATCATAATTTTGAAGGTTGATGAATGCAATCAAAACAGGCAGCTAACAGCCTTCAGAACTGTATTAGCGTTAGTTTCCTAATGCAAATCAACACTTGCTTTGGAAAAAGAGTGTTAGGTTTTTGCTTAAATTTGGGTATGTGAGTGTGTGTACATCTGCTAGCCAACTCATTTAAATGTCTGGGAGGAGTTCTTGGATCCAGACATGGTAGTGAAAGGCCTGAGCCTGAGCCTGCTCGCTTTGAAGTCTGATTTCCTGTTGTCTGACGTTTAAGCCTTGCCTTCAGGCACCTGTCCAATACAGAAAACACAACAACGCAGCACGAAAAATAAGAAAAACAACAAAAAATTAGCATGTTAATCTAGAGCACCAGCGAATGCAATGCTAAGCTCCTTTTCACCTAAATACCAAGGTTAATAGGATGGTGGAATTATTGTGGCTTAGAAGGTGGTCACCAGCCAGAGAATTTGCATTGTTATTGTGTTCACTTATTGCAGGGGAAGGTATAGCACTTAGAATGCGAGAATTCATTCTCGTTTGCACTATAACTGGTAAACAGCCTCAGGCAATGACTGTATATGTGTATATATCCTGGCTATCATCAGTAAAGACAAGCTCAGTAATGCCAAACATGATTTGAATGCCTACATCATGTTGACGTTTCACAAATGGCACTTTTGTGTGTTTAGCCATGTAGGAGTTAAAGATTTGGACGAATATTAGACTTTCTTAATCAGAGGATCCATCCTCACCTACTCCCCCTTTTCTGTCCTCAGCATTTCTCAAGAGGGTATTTGTGATGCCTAGAGCAGAAGCCACATCTCCACAGCAAATGGAAAGTGTATGCACTGCCACTAATGGGATGGAATAGGGAAACTCTCCATATCCACACATCTCTACACATACAGTAGGTACATATCAGTGACGCATATCAGCCACATAGCTCCGCAACTGATCTGTTTTAAGGTTTGCACCGTGAATCCCAATTTCCCCCATCAGCACTCTCTCCTTCATGAATTCTCTTTTCTCTCTTTTCAGTCTCTCTTTGTGTCTCTATAAAGAGAAAAAAAAAAAAAAAATCTTTCCAACCCCTTTGTTGGCCTGTTTACCTTGATGTGGATTACGAGGTTGGCAACAGGAGGAATAATAATACAACATGGGAGAGAGCTGAGAGCTATACAATTACTTCCTACTTCGTAGCTGTTCTAGCAGAATGTTGCATAAGCCTCTACCTGAAATGCGCGACGTTGCAGCATATGTTAGTGAGTCGAGGTTAAAGGACACTTACAGAACTAACATCACGGTGTTGGTTACTCACCCCCGTGTGTCAGTCGAATCCCAGCTGAAGTTGGCAGACAGCTGTGCGCACATCTGCAGAAGGGGCTCACAAATGCGTGCGTACACGCCGACGTTGGAGTGAAAGCCAAGCTTCCGTAACCAACTTTTACGTTTTTTTCGTGAAACGAGTTGATGCAAACTTAGTTAACGGGTAAGGTCAGATGCCATCTAAACTGTTCGTGTTATAACTTCCAACCCCTAACTAACCTTTCAACTGCTTATGCTCACATCACATTTCCTGTTGTAGTGGGTCATTGACATTATTATACTCAGTACTCAATTAATCTATAAATCTTGCCATCATTTGGTGCTGCTTTACACTATGACAAAATTGTCATTCATTCATCCATTAGTTAGTAGTATAGTTTCTTTATGTGTGTTTTGCAGTAGTTTAATAAATACTTCATTGATAAACAGTCTGTCTCTGTGGTTTGCGTATATAAAATATGCGGCCATTGCAAATTCAGATTAAGACTGATTAGATTTGGTACAGCTATCAATTTTCCCTTTACAAGGGCGGTGCCTCGAGAGGTAGTTTAACATTAGTTAAATTCCACGATACAATAGATATACTGAGAAATATCTGATAGCCTAAGGAGTTTATCAACTCTCCTTGTTTTATTTAGTAAGTGTAAATCAGTATGATCGCTCTGGAACCTGAGGGACAGAAGACAACACAATACAACACAACAGACAAGAGATACAGAGCAGAGAGAGAGTTAGAGAGAGATTCTATTATAATGTTAATTTTACATCCCTTGTTACGCATATTCTACTGAATATAATTTCTGGACCTTTTTAAGAATAATTGAGCTTCTCTCGCGGGGCTCGACACTCATGGGAATAAATAACATTTACAGTAATTGATTCAGCGTTGGATATTTTTCCCTGAAAAGAGAAATGACTATTGCCTTATAACTGGACTGTTATAGAAGCCACGGTAGGGATTAGGAGGATGAAGTTTGTCCACTAATAATATCCTTGACGAACACTACGGGGTGCCAAATGTGACAATCATCATACCTTTCAACCAATCACCTTGGACCAAACTTTCATCAATCGCTTCATTATAGTAACCTGACGCGGCAGATGGTCTTTTGGGGCAGCTCCAAAAAAAGAAAGATCCCTAAATCACTCAAAGCGTTAATGCGTTGAAGCACGTCCCTCCACATCCTCACACTGTGTCTGTATTGGACTGTATTGGAGACTAGCGATCCAAGGTAACCCCAGACCGTTAAGTTGATGAAATTTTGGTCCAAGACCATCGGTAAGGTAGGAACACGAGGTCCGGGTCAAACATGTGGGGAAGGTTTTAACATTTGTTTGATTCTTTTCCAGCATTTAACAAACGTGAAAAGAGGAAAGGAAAGATCTCCAAAGAAATGTTCGGTTAATACTGTTTGTTTGTGAACGTGTTATTTGCCCTTGTACAGACGTGCCGTTATGAGAAGTACCTTAAAACGAGAACCACAGACAATAATATTTATCCTGCAATAGAAAGCTAAATTGCACATTCCGATAATACTCCTGAATGACTTGGCTGTTCGCGAAACAATCTCTTTCACTTGTTATTTATTTTTGTGTTGATTCAGATTAGACCGAAATGAGAACGCTCATTTGGATTTGTTGACTGGAACAGGGGAAAAGAATCATGTCAGCATTGCTATTTTTGTGAAAGGCTAAAATACCACACGGTCATTAATATTTTAAAATTGTAAGCAATTTCACCTCTAATGAAATGTATCCACTTGAGTGCAGATAAAGAGAAGAAGAAAATCGAATCTTTTTTATGTTCTTCAGGCATCAGTATCCCTCCAGGGTCGGCAAGCTGGTGTGCTATTACATTTTCCATTATCAAACCCCTCACACTTTACAAGGAAGGCGTAATAAAAGTTATTTAGGTTCGTTTTTGTTTTTTTTAGTTTAGTGTTTTCAATTGTTTGTATTCTTCTAATTGGTTCTGGAATGTTGGATAATTCTGCTACTTGTGTAACGTGATTGTAAATAGTTCTGGAATGTTGGATAATTCTGTGTGTCCCTTAGAGCATAGGAAAGATATTATTTGTGCCTAAGGTGAGCTCAAGGTTTGACTTCACGTAACATTGGTTTTAGTTGCAGTAGTTCTGTGCTGGGGCTGCTGCTTTGCTTCCTGCCTACACACACACACACACACACGCACACGCACGCACACACACGCACACACACACACACACACACACAAGAGACTGAAGTATGTTTAAGATTCTGGAGAGAGTGCTGGGACTTATCTGAAGTCTAAGGACAATCAAAGACTGATGGAAGGGACGGCTAGATGGCTCTTCTTCAATCAGCATCACATAGCAGACTAAAGTAAACAACAGCCATGATTAGTTATTACCATGATTAGTGTTTAATTACCATGATTAGTGTTGGTTAAACATCTGTCTTGCTACACTGTTTACACAAAAAAAGCATCGTTCTACATCAAAACAGACAGAACTCTCCAAACAAGACTGCCATCTAGTGTTTAAATATATCCGCAGGCAGAAAATCTTAAAAGACCCTGACAAAACAATACTCCAATCTGAATATCTCTTTCTTGTGAGCTGTTAACAAAAAACCAAACAAACACTGTGTGACTGATCTCAGCAACACACTGTACGCTAGTTCATGTGTTCGTTGACGCAGCTAGATTACTATAAATCGGTTGTCGCTAGATCTGGAGCCAGAAAGCCATACAGTATTAGATGCTGTATTGTATATTGTATATATCAGCTCTAACTGCCACTTCCATCTCTCCTGTGCCGCTGTGAGCTTTTCTTTTCAGTGCTGTCATGTTTGTGATCAGCGATGCTTCCGCGAGCCGATGGGGTTCATCTGCTTCAGCTTCACTGTCATTCTCAGCCATCCCAGCCCTGGTCTCGAATAACAGACAGAAAAAAAAATCCTTGGGCTACAGTTCATCCCTCAATCATTTCCTTACCCTGGAGGTGGGGAAGGATGTTTAATGTCAGCAGTTAAAACCCAAATAACGAGGATCAATCATGCTAGGTGGCTAAGCCTGTGTGGATATAAGCCTGTTCACTTCTCAAATAGGTAATGCAGCATAAATGATTCCTGATGATTGGTAGGATTATCCGTAGTTCATTTATGGCTGCCAACTGTCCAAACTGAGTAGAGCACTTTGTAGACAAAGACAGCGTTGTTCTTCTAATGAGATTTAAGGCTAAGGCATCCCCCAAGGTTTTATCCCCCGGCCTCAAATTATCAGCAGGCATGTTTATGTCTCCAGAGAGTCTCAGTCTGACACATCATGGTTTACCACACAAATCCCGCCTCCATTGTTAATTGATTTGCATACAGTAGGAGCCTCTTTTCAAAGGATCTTAACACTCGCTGTGTTCATTTTCACTGTTTTACACTGCTAACATATCTGCCCATGGTTAGAATAACCTGTCTCGAAGACCTTTGGACATTTTGTTGTGTTTTAGTGAAATTAGACCTCCGTAATAAACGTTGTTGTCATAAGAAGGTCTGTCAAAGGTTTTATCCTCGTAATGAAAGAATACGTATGCAATGAAATGTCATGTCATGCATACTTTGTGTAATGTATTGTATTGTTACAATTAGTCACTTTGGTTTTGCATGTTATTTCTATGGCATGGAGCAGATGAGGTTGGCGAAAGAGAGTAAAGCAGTCTTTGGATGTAAAATATGACATGTCAGGTCACATGACAGGATATGACAGGTCACACCTCTTCATTTCCTTAAGTGACACAGCAAGCCACAGTAAGCTTAGATGGATAAAACAATAATATTCTATCTTCAACCCTCACGAAACTAAATGAAACTACAGAAAAAAGCCTGTTATTTTGTGTCGTAAGCACATCTAAACACTCTGAAATGCAATCATGAGCCATTTACATAGGCAGTGAAGGCAGCTCTCGAGATGTAATGACACTCTGGAAGCCGGCCTGTTTGAGAGAAAACACTGAGACACTCATGTAAAATAAAAGCCTTCAGATGATAACAATAGTAAATGGATTGGAGAGTGAATGACAGAACTGTGCTAATGTATAAAAAATGTATTTATCAAACAAACAAACACAAATATATACTTCTACATGAAATTATCGGGGCTGTTTTTTTGTTCCTATGCCCTAGAGTTCATCTGCTCTGGTTTATAACACTTCCTTTAACTAACGTTAGTTAATACATGAACTGATGTGGAACTAACACTTAACTAAGACACAAATATATTCATTTATGTTTAATAACCTATTAACTAATGCAGTTGTAAATGTTTATGAGAAAGATCTCCTTTTATCGGCATCTCCTGCCTTGTTACTGAACCATTTCCTAATACATTAATAAAGCACACCCCAACCTGTATTCCTGTTAAATTGGTGATTTACTAATGCTTTTGTAAATATATTTTTATATTACTTGACATTAATTTATGTTTGGTAACTCTTATGTAATCCATTTTTATGTGTCATTTATTTCATTAATTTTGATGTATCATTTAGTTACATGTTATGGCAGCTCTTCCTGCCTCAACAATGACTTACTAGGCCGTGTAAAACATTGCTTCAGAGTGTTCTGGCAATGCTGGATACATATTGTCTTTACAAAGGCAAATAAAATAATACTGATGGCTTACACACAGTTCATTAGGCATTTATTCATGTTTGTTAACCCTTAAAGTTTGATACAATGCAATTTTATGTAATGTAATGTAATCTAATGTAATGTAATCACATCACATTTAATCTAATCTCATCTAATCTCATCCAACCCAAATATTGGGGCCGATACTGCACAAGCATCCAAAACAACATCAACCAGCAACACCAACAAGAGAGATCAAGAGAGTAGGTGACAACAACAGAAATTAAAAGCAGAGAGTCAATAACAGCCCTCATCTCAGTTGCTGTCTCAAGGTGTCTGACAGGTAGAGGCTATTGATTTGCCCTTCAGCACTGGTGGATGGCATACAGGCCAACATAACATTTTACTGATCTTTTTCTTTTTGACTGTTGACTGTATAGAGGGAGACAGCTGACCTCAACATGCTCACATTCTGACAGGGTAAATACAGAGGCCGTGAGAGGAGGCCTGTCAACGATGTGCTCCTCTCTCTCGTGGACTCGTCGTCCAGCAGTAGTCAGGCAGCGCGCGTTCATATGTTTTGGGGGAGTGGGTTTGGATGGAGGATTTTTTTCGGTTGGATACTTTCAAAATCTATCTTAATCTCGCTGGTTTCTCCAAAGTTGCCTACCCAAGCTTTAACTTAGAGGTCTCAGAGTTATTTTGCCTCTACAGGTACCGAAGGGGAATTACAACAATACTCACGCATACACATATGAGATACACACACATTCACGCGTGTGCTAATTGCAACAACAAGCTGTTACAGTTAAAAAAAAAAATCTGTACTTTTCTCCTCCCCTTGCGGCACCTCTCCATCGCTCCTCTCCATCGCTCCTCTCCCCGGTCCATCAATAAACTTCACGCGCTACAGGTGGACATATTCTTGGGAGGAGTTTAGGCACAGGCTGGGGATGGTCAACACGGTTTAGAAAAGAGGGATTATAAACAAACTGGCCTGAAGTGGCAGACATTTGTTGCGAAGATCATATTTCACTGAACCTTCACATAGTACACACGCGGAGCAAAGGGCTCCTTTGGGGGTTATACATCTTTGTCTTATAGGGCCATGCTGTCCTTATAGGACAATGTCCTTATGTGTCAATGATAAATAGCACTCTGTCTTGTTTTGTTCCCCAATGTGGAAACAGTGGAACTATCAAAACACATCATTACTTGAATGACATAGCTGGATAAACACTGTTGCGCTCCTCTGAAGGATTCCCAAGGTTAGTTATTAACCTCGTTGTTTTAAAGTGTTGTGTTTACTGCATCTCATTAAATGATAATGCATACTTGTGAAATGTAGCATGCTTAATGATTATTTGTCCAATGTACCACACCGAATGTTGACTGGTGGTTGAATGAATGCACCTTATCAAAATTGCAATACTCTTGAGAGCAATATTTTGTTTGACAGGATAGGGAGGCTTTGGGCACTAATGGGAGCCATTGGCCGTTATCTCCAGAAATAAAACTGACAAAATTGTCATCTGTGTAGTGTTTAATAGAGACAATACAGATATTCACTCCGCTACGCTGTGATAACCGTTCAGAGTCTATGGGCAGATACGACTCCGGAGAGAGTTCAACGCTTCTGTCTGTGTATTTCATTCCGGCACCAGAAAAAGAAAGATAATTAAAACAGAAAAGACCCGCCACTGGTGCCCAAAATACTCTTCCCCGTTTCAGGGATAGTCCGACACTCGCCCCCTATATAGGGAAGTCTTTTCCTACCAGTTTCATCAAGTATTCAGAGAAGCTTGTCGAGGCACATGCAGCAATCCCTCATTCCAACAGCTCATTTTTCAGCATCTTCTGAAACACAGACATATATATAGGTTGGTTTATTATCCGCAGGTGCGCCTGATTATCCCAATGGGCCATTCCTGGTTCTCTCTGGCTCTCCACCGGCTTTTAAATGCCTGCTTGCTTCCCATATACACCGTAGCTGTTTATTGATGATGATATATTTCGTGGCGTTAAACAGCCGGAGTTCAATTTCAAGGTAAAAGGAACGATTATCATCCCAAACTAAGTGAGACAACAATGGCTGAAAAAAAGCAAATAAAAGGCAAGTGCTATCTTCAGAAACTGAACCTGCAACTACTTCAAAGAAGAAACAAGTATGTCGTTCTGAGGAATGAAAACTTTCAAAAAAAAAGAGAGAGCGACCATAAACGCGGTGATGGTGAACTGAACTCTGGGAATTGTCGTTATCACTAACTAGTGTCATGGAAGAGAAGGGGCAGAACCAATATTGCAGTTACTGAAGGAGCTTAGAGTATATATAACTAGAGACAGTGTCCAAAATGGCTGCCATTCATTCTCTATAGATCTGCTCAGTGGCGCAGTGAAGCGAGAGAATGGCTGAATCCAAATGTCCAGACTTCACCACTCGCAGACTTTGCGGGCATGAGGGTTGTCCAAACCCACAATTCATCCAGTCCACAAAGGGGCCTCAAGCAGACTTACTGCATTCTTCCAGAGAGTCTGCTTGGGTTGCAGACTTCACCACGTAAACACGTAGGCTAAATTATCTCAATATTCATATCATCATATCGCAATATATTGGAAAACGTGATATATCACCCAGCTCTAAGTACCCTAAGCCCTATTAAAAGCCTATATCTTTGTTGGAGGAGAGAGTTAGTCATATTAGTTTGAACACTATTACTGTAAACGGAGCAAAAGGCATCATCCCTGCCTGTGGCTCTGAGCTGCAGGACTGTAAATATCAACTGGGTTAATGAGGTGTTTCATGTGTAGGCGGCTTAGATTTACTCTCCAATAAACTCTTGTCAGGGACAACATCACTCTCCATTTCTTATAATGGCATTTTAATAGATGCTCATTTTAAAATGTCAGTCAGTACAAGGAGCTTAGATGATGGCAGGTGCCAGGTGTAGCAGCAGCAGTGTGTGTTTGTGTGTGTGTGTGTGTGTGTGTGTGTGTGAGAGAGAGAGAGAGTGTGTGTGTGTGAGAGACAGAGGGAGAGAATAAAAGACAGGGAGACGAGAGAATGAGAGAGACAACGAGACAGAGAGAATGTGTGTTTAAAGACGGGGCCACAATGGCCAGAGCCCTTGAGTTTTAATGCCCTGCTGTAATTACCACGAGGAGGTATAAATCAGCATCTAGCTAACACCAGATACCCGCCACCTCTGCTATGCTAAAAATAAAATAAAAAGGATAACAACCCCGGTCTCAATCTCCAGTCCTGTCCAAACAGGCTATAAGTAAATATCAAATACTCAAAGGATAGAACCCCTTTGAAGGATAGTGCAAACTGTGGGGTTTTATCAAAGTGCTTTATTAAAACCTGTCTAGCAAATCCCGTGTTTATTTGCGCTTGTGCTGACTTAATGCCAGGTAATTACCGAGGACTTCTAGTACTTAATTTAATCCTGCTCTTGATGGGTTTGACAAGATGATACATAATGGTAATTTGACACACATTTAACTAGACAATCGCTGACATTACGGCTGCACTTTTGTACATCTGGTGTCTCTTTTCCTGTGAAACATTATTGGAGATGTAATCAAATCGCATACCAGCTGCCTGACTACACCTGGGTGTTCCCGGTCAGCCAGCCAACATTCACTCATTATTGATTTATGCTCATCGGGAGCCGAGGCCCATGCTGGTACTAGTACCGCAAAGCGCTTTAGATCAGTGGTCCCCAACCACCGGGCCACGGACCGGTACCGGGCCGTAGATCATTCTGTACCGGGCCGCAAAGAAAGAATAAACTTATTTAAAAATATATGTATTTTTATTTATTTATTTTATTTAATTTTTTATC
>OMKK01084115.1:0-16508 GCA_900302305.1 Polymixia japonica | reverse complement strand
TGTGGAGGTCCTGTTCTATTGTAAACATCTAGTTGTCTGGTAGAATAGTGAAAGTGTCTGGTAAGTTAGTCTACTCTACAGGTAACAACCATCATGTGGAGGTCCTGTTCTATTGTAAACATCTAGTTGTCTGGTAGAATAGTGAAAGTGTCTGGTAAGTTAGTCTACTCTACAGGTAACAACCATCATGTGGAGGTCCTGTTCTATTGTAAACATCTAGTTGTCTGGTAGAATAGTGAAAGTGTCTGGTAAGTTAGTCTACTCTACAGGTAACAACCATCATGTGGAGGTCCTGTTCTATTGTAAACATCTAGTTGTCTGGTAGAATAGTGAAAGTGTCTCCTGCTCTGCTCACCTCCTTCTGTTGTCTCTCCAGCTCTTTCATTCGTATCTCTCGTGCCTCTGCCCGCGCTGCTCGCTTGGCCGCCAGCCTCGCCTCAGCCTGAGAGAGAGAGAGAGAGAGAGTTCATTTTCTTTTACTGTAGAAATGATACCGCACAGAATGAACAGAGGAAAAAAAAGCCTAAAATGTAATAAACAAAAGTCAAAATTGACCAACAAAAATGAAACTAAACTAGACAACAGAATGACAAATATAAATGACAACAAAACACAAAAAGAAGGAAAATAAAAAAAGAGTTGATCCCAGTGGTTTTTTGTTCCTGTTTTTTTAGAAAAGATATTCACCAAACAGCAGCAGAGAGCGTTGACGAGGCTTATCTGAAGCGGAGGGTTTTATTCGACAGGGACGGTAACTGTACAACCGTCTGTCTAGGCTAGCACCTCAGATCATCACGCGTCACAGGGGGAAGTCCTTTCTGCTTCTGCTTAGAAAACTAAATACTCATAAATGAATTAAACAGGCATTTTGGGACTGTATTCATTGTGCAGCCCCAGGATGTATGCATCACCTCAAAGACAACTAAACTCAAACGTGGGCTTTTAAAAGCAAGGAAGCTAAAATCAATCAAAATAAACAACATTAGATTAAATCATTAATAAATACAAATACATAAAACGCTTCCATTTTAAACAACAACACAGGACTCTAAAACGTATATTTGAATTACAGCCAAGACCGACAACAGAGAGTTGCTGTGTGGAGACTGACTAGTATGACAGTCGGTCTGAGGAGATAAGACCAGGCTTGGTGATAAATTACATCAGGCCATTCTTAAGACCATCCTCCCTCATGACCCTTTGACCTTTGGTTATCAACGGGTCCCTGATCTCATCACTTGGTGCCATTGTTTGAGAAAGAGCTAGCATGACACACACACACACACTTTAATGCTTCACTTACATCTCGCATTATAATTTACACAGGATCCACACCTTACAGAAGTTCAACAATGTTTAAGTACAAACAGACACACACAAAGTTAATTCACATAAACAGTGTGTGTGAGAGTGCGTATGTAGTGTGTGTTTGTCTGTTTCGTGTGCGTGTGTGTTACAGAGACTCATATCTTGGAAAAGGGTTTATGATAGGCTGCGTTCCTTCCTTCCCCCTTCTCTCCTTTCCTTCCTATTTTGCTTGTCTATCTGTCTGACTGTCTACCTGTCTGACTGTCTATTGGTCTGTCTGGTTTTGTCTGGATGTCTGTGTGACCGCCTCCCCTAGCCCAGCCCCACAGCACTGCATCCTGCAGGAAGGAACTGATCGCTCCATGACTCAACAGACATTTCCTCTGCACCAATCGCGTGTTGGTAACCAAAAAGGTGGGTCCCCTATCAACATGCTGGGGCAGCGGGATGGCCGAGGGGTTAGTGAGGTCGTCCCCCAACCTGAAGGCCTCGGGTTCGAACCCCTGTGTACTTGTCGAAGTGATGAGTGGGATTAAAGGTTCTGTCAGTAAGATGGTCCCTCTAGTGTTGGCGAGGTGAACTACACTAACAAACAAAAACAGGAAGCACGGTGTTCCAGCTTCTGCAGGCTGAGGGGAGGAGCTACGTGTTGATGGACAGGATGAGGGGAGGAGCTACGTGTTGATGGACAGGATGAGGGGAGGAGCTACATGTTGATGGACAGGCTGAGGGGAGGATCTGTTTGACGGGTTGTCAAATCAAAAGAAAGACCAGGAAGTAGAGAGAAACAGCTCCGCTGAGACACAATCAAGATGGTGAGAGGGGATACAATGTGGTAATGTGACATTTTATTTAATTTTAACTTATTACAGATAGCACCTTTAATAAAGTATATCAGAAAAACAATCCAGTAGATAAAACTGACAACCACCAACATAAAATCAGAAATGCATTCAGGACTCGTGTTGTATTTTCATGTACCTTACATCAGTCTGATAGGACTTATTGATGTATACTATGAGTTTGTATCATAAGGATTTAGATTATCTTAAAGATGTAGATAAACACTATTTCACAGTTGTCTGCATTTCTCTCCACCTCTTTCAGTAAACAGGGAGATTCCTGACATCTGTGTTGTGAGTTTATCCAATCAGCTGTTGGGATTCCACTTTAAGAACCTCGTAAGAACCAGGGATTGACACCAGCTGAAAGCAACGTGGTGAAAGATAAGATGGTAAGGACTGAACTGGCCTTTGTTTCAGCCGTCAGATCATTTTAAATCTGCGGGTAACAGGAAGGTGGAGATTACCCTTAATATTTAAGGGTGAACCTGAAACTTGGATATGAATAATTAACATTGTGTATGAATGTGTATGAATTTGAAGCAAAGTGTTGCTCAAAAAGAGAGTCTGCGCTCAGCAAACCTTCCCTGTGGATGAATAAACATTATGTGTTGTTAATGCATTGTCCATATCGCAGCGCAGGCTTCCCATAAAAACCCACATAGGATATTTCAGTGCAAGTCTGAGAACCGAGTCTAGGGTTCCATTTGGAGCCAGACCAAAGGTTCCATGCAGGTTCCATGCAGGTTCCATGCAGGTTCCATGCAGGTTCCATGCAGGTTCCATGCAGGTTCCGGTCCCTCCAGGGTAAACATCGGTTAAAACATAATCCAGATCTCCAGGGTGACCGCCACCAGGGGGGGGAGCGGTCCTTGCAGGGTTGTTTTTGAGTGGTGCAAGAGAGAATGTGGATGAGCCAGTATTTGTGTCCTCTCTGGTGACACACCCTCACAGACAACGCCTAGAAACACACCCTCCAGCCTGCTACCCTGCATACCACCTCCTTCTCAACCGTTGCTTGTTGTTGTGGCTTTGTATTTGCGTGGTATTTGCAACGTTTCCTTGGTAGTTACCTTGGTAACGTTGCTTTAATCACATTAAATTTGCTGCTGCACAACCTAATTTCCCCAAGAGGATTAATACAATTCAATCTAATCTAACATAGACTTGGTACCAGGTAATACTGAAAACTACATTTTACGCTGTGTCTTACTAAATTGTCAACTACCGAGAATTGTGCCAAAAATGTCACTGTTCAGAATGACCCTGTGTTAAACGCTTTGACTTGTCTGTCTGCATTGCCTGAAAATGCCTTGTTCATCAGGGCTTAAAGAGAGATTAAATCTATAAATGATCAGAGAAGAATGGCACTCTTCCAGTCTGTTCAGTCCTTTGTTTGGGTCCATTTTGGTTTGAAACATACAAAACATTGTCTTATAGCTACAGGTGTTTACAGCATGTCAAGATGCTGTGGTTGTGCACTGTGGACACGTTGCGCAACACCTTATTCACATCAACATGTTGTGTTGTTTGTTATCCGGTCAGGGAAGGTTACACCCGGATCAGGTTCAATTCACTTTGAATTCAATCAGTTCAATTAAACTGAAACTGTACCACTAATTAACCACTAATGATAGAGAATTTACAACCATTTATTTTACTACATACTGGATCTAATTACATTTAATTTTTCACCTTTAAAGAGAATTAACTCGACTGAAAGTGAACTGACCCTGCTGAGCATGCAAGCACCCTGGTCTACAGTCACCCCTTGGGATGCAAACTAGCAACCTTCTGGTCAGTCTGCATCAATCAAAGCCCAAACCTCAATGGAAACAAAAGGTCAAATTGATGAGTAGTTAACTAAATCTATATCCTGGCATCACACTAGACCATTATTTAAATGAAATAAATCATTCTTAGTCATGTACATGTATTTTTAGAGATGCACATTCTGCATAATCCAGTCATTGTATTGCAAATCTGAATGGAATTAAACTGAACCAGTTGAATGATTCGGTAATAACAACCACTTATAGGCCAGAATACAAAACAGTTCTCAACACAACTAAAAATAGATGAAAAACCCCAATATTTCCACTGCCAAGTAAGCAGCAGCAATTTAACAAAGCTCTATTATCAGATAATTACAACCACATGGGCCTCAAAACAGTCTGGGACAGGCTAGGAGAGAGAGACATCAGTAACACATGGTCTATCCATTAGAAATAAGTGGGCAGGCCACTCCTCTTGGCATGTTGTTCTTCACAGAGGCAGGTAGGGGTGCAGTGCCTTGCTCAAGGACTTGGCAGGGATTAACACATCGGATTGCAGGGAACAAGTCATGTACAGGATGCTCCCCAGGCCACCCTGTAGCCTTTTATTTGACTTTATTTAATTTTATGTCATTCTGTGTCATTTTATTTTATTTTAGGAATAAATGGTGACCAGCTAGGGTTTTGTCAAAGGCATCATCTTGGCCCCGAGCCTCAGGATCCTGCAACCCAGAGACAGCTTCAACTCCTGTACACAACCGCACGCTGAGTTACGAGCGCTCTGAACAGTGCATGATGGCCCCCAAAACAACAAACACCGCATGGACAGACAGCCTCCTGTTTACCACACTGGGTTCGCCTGCGAGCCGGTTCTAGGAAACCAGAGGCCCCGAGATGGCCGCTAAAGACAGGGTACGAATCACAAATGCATGCTGGGAGAAAAATGAGAGAGGGCAAAAAATAATGTTGTTTTTGGAAATGTTGTGAAGTCACTTTTGCAGGCAGAGTTCAAGGCAAGGTTTCCCTTCAAAGACAATAATATTTAAAGTTGATTTACATGCTGGAAGAATGAATACAAAACAAATATGTTGCTTTTGAATGTGTAGTGAAGGAAATCAGTCCAATGCCCATGATAATATTGTTCCATGTGACGGGTCACTGCCAGAGGCATTCTGGGATTAAACACCTATTATAACAAAACGTCAGCCATAAAATTACAGTTCAGGGATGCTTGAATTTTAATAACATATAGTCCTAGAAATATATTCTATGATTAAAAAAAAAAAAGAAAAATGAAAACTGATGCTTTTCAACAGCTTCACATTCTGTTCAAACCTCTGAAGCAGAGAGCCAAGTCACAGCGGGTGGAACTAGCTAGCACACTGCAGGAAATCCATCTTTAAACAGCATTCTACTCTGTAACTCTTGAAACAACTTTACTTTTTTTTTTACGTTTCAAATGCGGCCCTGCTTCAAGACATTCCTAATTTTTACTTTTCTTTTCTTTACTCGTTAGGACGGATATTTCTTTGCTGTGGGGGAGACATCAATCACACCAACAGCAGATTGGCTCCACACTCCAGATGTTTGTTGACCGCAGGGCAGACCTCGCGGGTCTCCCGGCCACGGCCTGGGGGAGCCCTTTCTTAATGAACTCAAACAGCAAGTCCTGGAAAAACAAACTGTACAGAAATATACAGCCCATCAGACCTGAGTCTAAGGTATTCCTGTAGAGTGACATGTACTGTCTGCCTGCAGTCTATGTGAGGTCCTGTCATCTCCCTGGACTGTGTGTCTGTATGTATCTTCTCTACGGGAGGTTTAATATTTTGCTGTTTGTTTTAAGCTGCGTGGAGTACAAGGCGGGTGGAGTAAACCGCAACCGCACATTAGGTTGTCAATCAAGGTAGGTTGTCAATCACAGAATAGTACAATGAATGGAAAACTGTATATTCATTAATTGAGTACTACTAATAATTATTATTATTTTTGTAATTATACATTATTAATTAATTATACAAACTCATTTTCTGCGTGATAATTGAATTTGGATTTTGCTCATGCATTAGCAAAATGAAGTCTTGAGCCTTGTGCTGTTACTGTTACTGTTCCTGCTCCTGTTGTCAGCGTCTGGGTCTGTGATGCTGTGATTATGTAGACCAGAGGATGAATAGGTGAATGTTTCACTGAAGCCTCTAGGAATCCAAATGAATAAATGTTGTGACTAAATGACTGTCCCTAAACCCCCAACCCCTCCCCCCTATGAACCAGTGCCCCAATAGATACATGTCAGCAATTTGCAGTTTTTAATCTTCTTAGACAGTACTAGCAATTTTCAGGGCTTTGAGCAGCGACTAGCAAGATGGGGGTGTTTTAGAGACCATCGGGTAACTGAAAGGTCACAGGTGTGATCCCTGTAACAGTGTCTGTTAACAGTCTTGTGGGCTGCTGAAATGTACTTAAGCAATACACTGAACCCCCGTCATGCTCAGTCATCACTGTGGAGAAGAGTGTCAGCTTAAAGATGTCCTACGAGATTATGTATAATTTCAGCCTAGTAGCACTATTCAGCGGTGGAGTCAATGACCCGCCCTGCAACCCCAATACACCAATGAACATCTGGGTGAAGGCTGTCAATCAAGTCACGGGCTAGGATTCAGGTCATAGATTATATATATATATTACTATACTGACCATCCGGGACCAAAATGAGGGGTTTAAAAAATACTGACATATTCGCCCAGATCCCAACCAGCCTCTCTAACACATAAATGTAAGGCTATACTTGGACAGCAAGACCTGAGTTTAATTCCCCCAATGACAGCAAGCATCCACCCTGCCAAAGCGCCTTTGAGCTACTGAATCCCTGAAGCACACTGAATCCCTGACAGTGTTGCAGGGTCAGAGTGGAGGATGCCTGTTCAAAACCCCAGATCAGCTGGGAAAATCAGACACTCCACAACCTCAACAACTACTGCCAAAGTGCCCATGTGCAAGGCACCTAACCTCCAACTGCTCAGCAGCCAACAGTAGAAGACTGTGCTTGTACTGGGCAGCTCCCAGTGTCCAACAATAGAAGACTGGTTGTACTGGGCAGCTCCCAGTGACCAACAATAGAAGACTGGTTGTACTGGGCAGCTCCCAGTGACCAACAATAGAAGACTGGTTGTACTGGGCAGCTCCCAGTGACCAACAATAGAAGACTGTGGTTGTACTGGGCAGCTCCCAGTGACCAACAATAGAAGACTGGTTGTACTGGGCAGCTCCCAGTGACCAACAATAGAAGACTGGTTGTACTGGGCAGCTCCCAGTGACCAACAATAGAAGACTGGTTGTACTGGAAGTGTAATGCAGGGTAGGGCTGAAAATGACAATGCTCAGCAAACCTTCTCTGGATAAATAAAGGTTAGAAATGCTGAACTTATTTACCAAAAACCAAACCAAAGGCATTTGTTTCTCAATTCACGACCTAAATCCAATGAAGAGATCACATTTAAAAAGGTATTAAATGCAACATGAAATCATCTCAGAGGATAAATAACAACATGCACGTAAACACAACCGCCCTGCCCTTTTAGAGTGGTCATGACTCTTTGACACAGCTAAAACTTTTTGGGAAATTTTGGACATCATGCCAGTCCCAAACAAAACAGAGCCACCGCCCCGGGCAACAGTACTGCCATGCCAGCCCTGCACCACTCATTATTTATCATTTCTATCCTGGTGCTCCTTTCCACTGTTACAATCCAAGTACAATCCCATGTACTAGAACACAGACAGCGTATATTGTGATAGTACTTGTATGCAAACAGTGGAAACACAAAGCAGAGTTTTGTGTGTGTGTGTGTGTGTTCTTCTTAAGCTTTATTTCTCCAGGGAGTAATCCGAATGACTCATGAAAAACGCCTGTAATGCCGAGCAAAGCAAATGGAAATGGAATGGGAAAGGTCAAAGGGGTCAAAGGGGTCAAAGGGAGCACTTCCTGCGTCTCCCTTAATGGTTTACATGCTAACCATTAAGCCATGTCAATGATCTACATTTCATTTTGTTGTGTTAGTAGGCACATTCTACTGAAATACTGAAAAATACTAAACTAATACTATGTTATATTGTTTTCAAGATTTGTTTAATTGAGTCGGTTGAGACACTACCTAAACAAAGACAAAAAATGTAGTCAAATAAATAATGAGAGAAAACCTACCCACAATGCAGTGTGGCAATGATGTGATTGTTAAATGAACAAAGCACAAAAAACAGCCGTCCCACTTGAGCACGGTTTGAATATAGCGTGTTGAAATGACCATGTAGCCTCTGCAGCAGAATAAACACACATGCTGCAGGCTACGCTGTACAGAACGGTGAGCACACCGCTAGGATTGTGTACCGAGCTGAACTCAAGACACGGCAAAGACTAATCCTGTCTTTAAGCATGGCACATAGTCCCCAATACATCACCCCCCCCCCAGGCCCTGCAACCTGACAAGAGGCTTAATACAACACTAGCAGTCAAGTGTCTCACAAAGCCTGCACCCAGCATGTCTGCTCGCCAATATAGAGAACGTCTGCTAAATAGGAGGCATCTGGCAGAACAGGAGCACCTACAGCCGAGGTCAGGGTAGTCTACAGGTTAGAGAAGTGGGTTTGTAACCAGGAGGTCGCAAGTTCAACTCCCCAGATTAGCCGGGAAGATCTGGGTAGGAAATGTGATTAATAAACACTCTTTCCTCTAAAGGCAACTACTGCCAAAGTGCCTTAGAGCAACAGTACATCTTAAATTAAATGGATTGGGACATCCCTGGTTTGTGTGTACATGTTTGAGAAAACAAGAAAGAACTGGAACACTACAATATTCCCCCGATTATAGATATTGTGAACACATTTATTAGTGGTGATTAACAGTCCTGACAGTTTATTTTATTGCATTTTTTGCTTCTTCAATCAACATGCCAGCATGATGAGACAACATCATTTATCCTCTTGGGGAAATTATAACATATTGATTTGATCAGCAGGGGTTCTAAAAGTAATCATATGAAACGATTCAGCCTCAACAACTTACACAATCATTTATTGTGAAACCTACTACTGGTACGGTTTATACGTGATTAACTGTCCTAAATACCGTGTCATAAAAAACAAAGAGGCGATTTGGCTTCATAATGTAATCCAGAGGAAGGTGATGTATTGTAAGTCGTCCTGCTGTAATGGTTCAGGCAGCGATTAAACAGCAGCACGAGATTCCTGCTGCCGCTGTAGAGGCTTAGAGGATGCAGGTCACTGGGAGACCATCAGACCAATCCCCTCGTCTATAGAGACGGGAGCACACACCCCCGACACACACACACACACACACCCCCGACACACACACACACACACACACACACACACAGAGAGAGTCAGCGCTAAGCTTTGAAGACATGCTAGCAAGGAGCACGATCATTCTCTGCTCATAACCTGCCATGTAAAAAAACAGTCTTAAAATGTCTTGAATTTGATTATCTAAGCCTCAAAGTCCTTCAATTAAACACAGTCCTACAACTAAATACAGCTTCAAGTCTTACATTTGTGAGGTGAGGAGTCAGGCCTGTCACATAAACCTATACTTTGATAGGTCAACAGTTATTTTCAATAATGTATTAATTATATAATATTAATAATGTATTAATTTCAGTAGCAACGTTGGTCTTTTTCATTCTAACAGGCATGAAAAATGTCTTACATTTAACTTGATAAAATATTCATACATGTGTTGTAATAGATAATCTTGCCTTAAGACCGGTTAGTTAGTGTGCAACTACCCCAGTGGTGGGTGTGTATCTACAGCAAGGTGAAACATAAGTCTGTACAATGCTTACACATCACATTCATCTCTACATTGCGTCTACATTCATCTCATTCTTTAAAACAGATACAGTAACTCAAATCCACCCTTCCAAGAAGGATATTATGTTATGATTGGAGCAAACCTTTTCTTAAAGAGAGTTTATTTGGTACCTGTTCAGCTTTCCATGGCTCTTGTATCTAGGAAGTCCCTCCCCTTGATAAGTGGCCTGTATAGTGAGCAACTGTACTCAGCTGTATTACTGTAGCCTGGAGGAAAATAAAACTGTTCTTTGATTATAATGATCATAATGGCATGACATGGCATTAATGTAATACCATGTTTTGTTTTGGGGTTTTTTAAAAATGTTTTTTAATGTTATTTTGTTTAACGCTACGCTTCAAAATGTTATGCTAGGCCTTGCCATCACAGGTTGAAAGGAGGGTCTGACACAGGGGATCTTTTGTCAAGATCTGAACATAAAGTGCTACTGGGAGACTCCGTGGTCCCAACATCGACATTTATTTACTGGGCGAGTCCTTGAGCTGCACAGAATTCATTTCACAAGTGGGGATCATCTGTTTGGGGGTGTCAGTACATAGCAGGGTGTGGGTGAAAAATGGCTAATAATGGTTAGCAAAGAGCACATGCTGGTAGAGCAGCTGGGAAGAGAGGACTCGCTTGGTGTGGGACTCCAACGGGACTTTAAATTCCAGGGAATAAAGCTCCACCATTAGCTGAATTTAACCTTGAATGTGACTGCTCAGCAAACCGTCCCTGGATCATCACTGGATGTGGAGGGAAAGAAGAGCGTCACCGATTCACTTACCGTGAGCAATTCTTTCTGAGCTAGTCTGGGGAGTCAAACTGCCAACCACAACACTGAGGCCACTTGTTGCTGACGCTGCCTGTTCTCCCATTAGTTTCCCGTTAGGAAACAGAGGGGACAACCTCATGGATATTGATGTAATTGTCAATTACACACAGACAACCTCCTGGTTGCATTCTCCACCGATAAGCTAACAAGGCAGGGAAGGTTTGTTTTAGGTTGCTTGGAGTTCCAGCTGGGTGGGGTTTGTCACATAGGACAATAACATGAGAGTGAAAAGTTTAGACAATCACAGGAACGTATGACAAATTCATTCTAGTTTACCATTCTGTTACTGGTAATATATTTGACACTGCTTGAAATGAGCCGATGTGGTAACAAACAAAGAGAGTGCCCTTGTTTTATGAAATAGGATATTTACTGAAGTACATGTACACATGACAACAATTAGTTTAAAAGGCGTGGTAGAACTTCAGGGAGTTCTCCGAAACCAAGGGCACAGAAAAATCTTTGTTGACAATTGTGTTGCCATCCACACCAACACTTAAATACGTAAATATCCTATTAAATAATACAAAGGTCACTTTGTTTCATTTAACCCAGACATCAACACAACACCTGCCCTTCTCAAAGTAACAAATCTTCCATAGACTTATTTTCATATATTTGATTTCATTTCTTGGTTGGCTCACCCTTCTACCACTGGTCTGCAGCCAGGCCTTGACGTACAGAGTTACATGGTGATAAACAGGACAAGATGAGAATTTTACTGACATTTAGAGGCCACTACCCATGGGCCCCAGCAAGGTAACACTTTCCAGATGTGGGGGGTTAGGTGACCTTAGTCTAGTTAGTCGAGATGAACAGAAGAGCTGATCTTCATGACCTGTTTCAACGCTGCTGTCAACAACAGGCTTCAGAGACAAACTCACTCCATTTCACAGCCTTGGTCACTGAAATTCTAGCTTTTCTGTGATACAATTGCTGACATCTCAGTTATAAAGAGAGGCAGGTTAGCAATACACTAGCAGTTTGAAGCTAGAGGCTCTGTTGGCCTACTGATAGACTAGAATAGAATAAGTACTTCTTTTTTAAATAAATGTTTACACTACATTAAACAATCAAAACAAGCAAGAGACAAATAGACATGGTGACTCAAGAAAGGATGGTAGTAAAAACAACACAAAGCCACAAGGGTGTGGTAGGAATATGATGGGGGAAGGTGCAGAGGTGGGGTTGGTAACCCTCGTTGGATATGAACCGTGGATTGGGTTAGGGGCAAACATAACTTGACATACCAACAAGAGATACCAGAAGATGTACATACATCATATATATCATGCATACGATGCAATAGAATAGAAAGGTAAAATATTCTGGGGGGCATCATTGCCTTTCCAGAATTCCTTTCTTTTGTGGGAATTATGAGAACTACATTAACAGCTCAAGTGGTTGTTATTAATTAGGGGGTAAATCACTTCCGCCTATTGAGCCAATCATACCGAGAGCTGTTGGCATGTGACGTTAATTCACTGCCAATGACGTCAGCAGCACCTCCAGTCTCATCTGTTATTCATATATTTGAACAAGATCGGATATAACGTCAGATTCCTCTAACGGGTGGCAACACACACCGAAAACACTAAAGGTCGTCACCTACTGGAACCAAGCAGTCGCCATTAACAATCCCTCTATTCATTTATCCGTCTCTGTTACATTTTCCATGCACATTCCTGACTATGTAGGCCAAACTAACAATGTCTCTGCTTCCACTGGCAAATAATGGAGCTTTTGTCCAGTAGAGATGATGCATAGGATAGATAGATAGATAGGCTTTGAGGGTTAAACAAATAAATTAAACTAGTTTTCGCTATTCGAGGTGGGCTGCATGGGGCAGGAATGTCCAGTCACAGATGATGACATCGACCTTGATAATAAAAGGTCATAAAATCACAAATATCCCAACCTTTGCTTGCAGCGTGGGGACAGTAAGGGACAGTCAAGTAAGCAGAAACGTGGAATTAAAAAAAAAAACAACCCGTGGATTTTGCGCAGTGTGATCTAGCCCTAATCTGGGCTTGGCTCCTGAATAACACCATTTTCCAAAATCAATTAATTAATTAAACAAATACAATCAAAACTTACCTCCCGTGCAATTTGATTGAGGGCATCGTCCTCGGCGGTCAGTTTCTCTCGATTAGGAATTCTTCTCCTCCCATTGACCTGAGTTCCCATATTTACCCTAATTATCAAAATATCCCTATGTATTTACTTGCATACGTGTCAAAATCATATAGATTCAAGAAGAAAACGCGACGGGTGAATGTCCCCGCTGTGGAAATATCATGATATTCACGTTATGGACAAAAGCAATAAAATGTGCAGCCTCTTGCAGCTACTGTGCATACAGCCGAAAATGCGAAAAAGAAAAATCCAACTGGACTCCTATCCAAGATGTCATTCAGTCCCATATATCTCTGTAAAAAATAAAATAAAATAATAAATAAAATACTTGTTGATGACTGTTGAGAAGCATATCGAGGTCTTTATCCTTGCGTTGGAAAACGACTCGTCAGCCTGTTAATCCGCCATTGGTCAGCCAGACACATGTTAATCTTCTATTTGGTACAGAAACAAGAAGCTATGTGTCCCTATAATGATGATTGTGATCAGCTGTGATCCAGCCTGAAAGGCATCGCTCCTCAGTCCCCAGTGTCACAACACAGGAAACTTTTATTGCAGAGAAATCCCGGACGATGACACAAAGAACACCAGCGGAGAGAGAGACTCCACCTCCGACTGCTTCCGTCTTCTCTTAAAATCCCGGACTAGTGTCTAGTGTCTCACATTTGGTCCAATATCTTCTTTTTTTCTGCGAAGGGCTTATTTGATTTAGCCAAACAGCCACTGATTGCGATGAGAGTAAAACGTTTAAGTTAGTAAAAAAAAAAAACACTTGTTGAGCAGATGTTCCTTTTCGCACATGGTGCTGTACAATTTCGGTAATGTATTTTGATGAGGTTCTTGTATAAATGAGTTGCTGTAGGCCTACGTATTATCTGTCGTTACCCTGATGACTAACATGCATATGCATGCACATTTTAATTTTACAGTTGTATGCATGTGCCAGATGATTTCCAGACCTAGGCTCCACCATTTTTGGTTCAGCCTTTAGCTGACAAGGGCTTGCATAGGCTTAATGGCGTGTGAGCCATGTTGATATTTAAACTTTAATATCTTTGATGCTGTCCAGAGATCAATTCAGGTTCCGGGGTAGGGCCTGCACTGCTGCAGAGACCAGCGCATCATGCAACTCACCTCCCAATGAGGCCACAACATAAGGAAGGCATAGTTTAGATATTTCCACGTGTGTGGAAAGCAAAATGACAGTTCTGTCTTTTTAAAACGGATTCGCTTACAGGTAAACTGAGAGTCCATAAGGCCAGGCGGTAGATTTGCAAACCTACCTGATAGAAAAATAGGGACCCAGCCTAAACTGACATGGTGCATGACACTTAAAAAGTGTCTTTCCTATTCCTGTGAAACCATACAATGTTTTCTATAATATTAGACTGTTTCTGCGTGGTAATAGTGTTTTAGCATTTAGCAATACACTTCTAGCACAAAAATTAACTCATATCGGCCTGCACTTTGTCATGTCTTGCCTCAACAGTACATTCCAGTGAAGTGTGTGATGTAGAACCTGAAGACCACACTTATATTATTATTATATTATTATATAAGGGTTGAGTTGACCAAACCCAGGACATATCCAGCCTTGTGATATGCAGCTTTATAGCTCCCTCTAGTGATACCATAAAACAATACCGTGAGACTATAAAAAGCAATTATTTTGAACATGTATTTAAGACGTTTTAGTTAATTGGCTGTTTTGTTTTCTATCAAGGACAATGAGACTGAGCCATGTGATAGCTGGTAAGTGGATATATGTAAAGAATCCATTGCAAATGGGCCTTGATGTTATTACACAAGCCACATGTTAGGTTGAAGAAGTGCAACATCAGTTGAAATATTGAGGGCCAGGCCTGTCAAATTTAGGAATAAATCAATGCATGAATTACGAATAGAGGAATACATTAATCGACAAATGAATTAATGAATACAAGTTAAAATTACATCACAATATATTTAATTTAATGTCAAATAGTTAGCTAGTTACATTAATATAATGAGAGAAATGTGTATAAGTGTCAGGTAAGAAACCCTTGTGCCTGGTGGTGCTGTCGTGTTGTCATGTGTACAATGATACAACCTCTGATAACGTTACCATGGTATTACTATGACACGTTACCATGGTATTACTATGACACGTTACCATGGTATTACTATGACACGTTACCATGCTTTTAAATTTGTATTAGTTTTAAAATGTATTTTATATTTTGTTTTGTTCACTACTGGCTACTCAACACCTAGCCCAGGGACTACAGCTGAAAATTAGCAACCCTGCTAATGCTAGCATAATTACAGTTGTATCCGTTTTTAAATGTTTATACTGTTCATTGATATGCACTGTCCCTGACAAATAAACCAAATAAAGTAAAGTAAAGTATTACTATGACACGTTACCATGGTATTACTGACACGTTACCATGGTATTACTATGACATGTTACCATGGTATTACTATGACATTGTACTATGAAGGTAGTGACCATAAAATGAGATACAATATATTCTAGATAAGATCATAAAAGCAGCATATTGGAGTGTTTTACTTTGTGTGTAATTGTTTATGTTTGAGTTTTTATCAAGATCCATTTCTTTCACAGGATATATTTATTACATTCTGAAGATCACTGACCAGGAAGGTAAGACACATATTTATATTAAAGATGTATTTCAGGCTTTTTGTTTGGTTCATTTGCACAGGTACAACACAAGGAAGTAAAATGAGTAAACACAAAAAGTAGGAAAGAAAATCTCACCTGAAAACAAAAGGAAAGTTCTTGTAGTTTATCAAGTTGTTGTTTTCCTCTGTCCTCTGTCTTTCCCAGCTGTTGTAGGAGTGAGATGCTGTGTCCATGTCTGTGTACATATAGAGCTCTGTTCATAATAACAATAACACATTTAACGGTGAAATATGTCATATTTTCTCCCCACTAGAGGGAGCTGGTGTTCACTTGTTAAACTGAAAACATTGAAACTATCCTACTATTGTCAGTCACACAAAAACACCACAGGTTGTGTTCTGCTGTCAAACTTTAATTTTTTTTGGGAAAAGCAATATCTCTAATCAGCATATTTATACAACCTCTGTGGATTTCTTATTTTTATTTAATTGTTTGGTTAAGTGTAAAAGTTAAAACCGTTTCCAACGTGCCTGTTATCTTATTGGGATGAAAGCATCATAAACATGTACTTGTTTTCATATCTTGACTGTAGATAGTTTCTCTGTGTGTCTCTAGTCTTATCTCCAGTCAACCTGGCCCCAGGTGGAGTGGCTGAGATGTCCTCGATGTATCAAAATCCACCGAGTTCAGCGATCGATGGAAACACTGCGCCAGACTGGTCAGATGGATCCTGCATCTCCACCGACTGGGGGGCCAACCCCTGGTGGAAGGTGGACTTGCAGGGTGTCTACAACATCTCATTAGTTCAAGTCACACGTTCAACATGTTGTCTAGATCGGCTAGATGGGTCTGAAATCCTCATTGCCGTCACTCACGGCGTACTACTGGTCATCTGGTCTAAGACTACCAAGCATGACCCCGTCTGTGTGCCTTCTCCAGTACTTTATCTTCTCCAGTACTTTATCTTCTTCAGTACTTCATCTTCTCCAGGAAGCTCATCACACTGAATTGGATGCAGGTGCTCCCTGCCACTTCCTCACGAGGGAGGGCGGTACCTGGAGGAGTACTGGGAAGACACAGATTATACACACACACACCGACACACCCACAACCCAGGCAC
>OMKK01084114.1:0-18753 GCA_900302305.1 Polymixia japonica | reverse complement strand
GAAGCCAAGGGGGTTGTCGCTGGTATTTCGGCAGTGATTGAGGAACGCAATAACTTCGTTGACACTGATACAAATAAAAGACAAAAATATCAAGGTGATGTAAATGTGCCACGCAGCCAACTTCCAGCAAAGGTGATAGTTAGCTGCCGTTATTTAGTTAAATAGTCAGCTAGCAACGCTAGTTAGGTAACGCTAGTTGCTAGCTAAGTTCCATCTGGCTAGCAACGATATTGTTAGCATCATCACACTGTTGCTCTTCTGATGCTGTTACTGGAGTTTTACTGCACACATCATTTATTCCATCGCATAACTGTATAGCACTGTTTAAACATATTGAGATGTTTTGCGATTGGTTGGTCGTGTTATAGTGTGGGATTAGCGAGCCATCTTTTCACTAGTATGTTAGCCATAGCTGGCTAGCTTCTAGCTCACTTTTGTGTTGTCCCTCCCTCCATGTTGCCCTTTCCCTCGCATTCATCTATCATGTTGACAGTGACTCGACCTCCTCCTGCTAATGGAAACGACGCAGTCCATTTGCTTGCCGTGATTAATGTGTCCAGCTGTGACAGGGATTAAAACTGCCAAGCTGACACTGGCACAACTTAGACATGTGAAGGCTGCTAAGATGATGATAATAAAAGCTATTATAATACGTGCTGTTAATCATCACTCAGCGATAGCCATGGTAACTGATAATTTGAGTTTACAAAGGACAATATATTTGTTAATATTAGTTGTTGTTTTTTTTTAATGTTTGGTCCAGGTCATAGGAGGTATGGCCAATTGGTCTAGTCTGATCAAACTTAGTATGCTGAATGCATGAATACATGCATTTACGTCAGATGTAGTTATTAAAATATTTGTAGTTTGGATAAAATGCGAGATGAGATCGAACTTTATTCATCCTGTAGGGGAAATTACGTAACATGCAGTAGATACTGTTGTTTATTCTGTATGCAGGGCAAGCATTTAGTCATAGCTTCTGTAATTAAGTGACACTGTATTTTAAGCAGAAAGCATGGATGCAGGTGAAGATCAAAACACAACCTCCACCAATGGAAATGCTCAGACAGGTGGAAACTCCCGCCCACCTCAGATAGCCCACATGTCTCTTTATGAGAGACAGGCTGTACAGGTCAGTGTGTGTGAGTGAGTGAGTGAGTGAGTGAGTGAGTGAGTGAGTGCAAATGCCTATAGTCTGTGAGGAGGCTTTATTTGGTTCAGTATTGAATTAATGTTTGTACATCATTATTTTGAGAACCAATCTGTATGTGTGTATGTTCAGGCACTCCAGGCACTGCAAAGACAACCTAATGCAGCTCAGTACTTCCAGCAGCTCATGCTGCAGCAGCAGATCAACAGCGCGCAACTCCACAACCTGGCCGCTGTGCAACAGGTAAATACAACTAGGACAGAAAAACACAGTGATCATTTGGGACAAACTGCCATCCCTCATAGCATTTTGACATTTTTGACAAGTGGAGAAAAAAAAAAACAGCTTTTTTTTTTACCCCAGGCCACACTTGCAGCTAGTCGCCAGTCCAACTCTCCAAGTAACAGCGTGTCCCAAGCCACCACCACTGTAAGTTTCCATTTACTCAGTGTTAAGATAAATCTTCAATTTAAATGCTGATTTTCATTGAAATGTAAGACTTTTTGTTTCTCTCAGGTCAATCTAAGTACCACCTCTGGAGGAGGGACCATGACTAATCCTCGCACCCTTGGCCCAGCCACTTCTGCAACAACAGCTCTTAACCAGTCAGTGTTGCTGGGTGGAAATTCAGCAGGGCAGGGACAGATGTATCTTAGGGTGAGTTAAAAGTTGCCATGAACTGTTTTTTTACAATCTTTTTTTCAAGAACAGTGAATGTCCCGTACTGACTGACTGAGTGAGTGAGTGGCAGTATTCATCTTAGCTAACACTGGCTGTATCCAGGGTCTGGCTGAACTAGGCTGGCCTAGTCTTGATATTCAAGGCACAGTTACTGATCTAAGCAACCAAACTTGTATTTTCATTCGCTGGATATCATGAAACCCATATAATGTAGGAATCATTCACTGAAATGTTTGCTATTGACAAAGACTGAGAATGTCTCCTTCTCTGACTCAAACAGGTCAACCGCTCTCTCAGGGCTCCCCTTGCCTCCCAGCTCATCTTCATGCCTGGTGGCACAGCAACAGCTGCCGTAGCAACAGTGGCCCAGCAACAGCCACAGCAGCAACAGCAGCAACAGCAACAGCCACAGCAACAACAACAACAACAGCCACAGCAGCAACAGCAGGAAGTCCCTCCTACCTCTGCCAGTGCCCAATCAGACAATGATCAGGTTTGAGGACCAATACTTTTCTGGAATGAGAAGTCTGAGTATGGGCTGATATTAGTGCCAACAGTAATTGAATTTGAATAGTATTAATTTGAATTTGGTCTTCATTGCATTCAACCTTCAAACTGTAATTTGGAAAAACAAAAAATGTATGTCCTCTTGTCAACAATCTAATCCAGCTGTCTGAGTTATCCATGAAGGAACGGGGCCAAGATACTTTGGTTCTGGGGGTTATCCACCTAGAGGTATGTTTGTTATTGTCACGATTGACTCTTTGCATGTTTGCTTTTCCTACGTCCCCTGATGTCGGTATCAGAAACTTGAATTTGAATTGCACGACTTGAATTTAAAAGGGTGTTGAATATTGAATTTTTACTTCACACAAGCTTGAAAGTTGAGTGCAATGAAGACCAAGTTCAAACCATTACATTCAATTTGAAATTATGTAATTCAGACATTTAAATTATGCAATACAATTACAGTTTGAAGATTGAAAGCAATGGAGACCAAATTCAAATGAATAATATTCAAATTCAGTTCCTGCTGGCTCTAATATCAGCCCATATCTGAGCTGTTTCCCTGTGGTTATTTGGTCATTTAAAGGTTGATTTTTGTGATGTCATGACCCCGCCTCTGGCTGCTTGTCTTTGTCTTTGTGTTTTGTGTTGCTGATGTCCAGTAGGTGTTGTCGGGTCATTGTTTACTGAGAACACCTGGGCCCAGTGTTCCCAGTTCTATAAGAGTGCACCCCACTTGTTCCATTGGGGGCTCATCCAGGATCTGATTCCTAGGTGTTTTGTTTGCGTGCATTTAATCAGTTATCCTCTTTGTGTTGGAACGCGTCCAGGTGCTGTTGATTGTAGGGGTTTCCCAGGCGGTCTGAGTGGAGGGACTAATCGGTGACGGGGTTGGTAGGTATGCCACCTAGAGGGCGGGTCCTTAGGGGAGCTGAGTGTCTCTGTTAGTATTCAGAAGGGCATGGTTGTCGTTGTGGAGTGGAACACCTGTTTGACCAAAGGAAGGCGAGTGTTGACACGCTGGTGTGTAATTGTTTTGGAGCTAAAGCTGTTTTCCCCTGTTAGGCACGGCAGCGTTGCACCTTTGAGTTTCGCTGGTTTGTTGTTTCCTGTAGTGTTGGGGTGAACGCGGTTAGAGCCTTGTCTCGGGAGGATGTCCCTGGCTGTGGGGTGGTTGACAGCGGCTGGCTGCTTCTACGTACCGTCAGACTTTAGCGCATAAGTACCCGCCGCAAGTGACCACATGAAGAGCAGGGGAGAGTTAGTTTAGTATTTAGTCAGGCAGATAGAGGGGACGCTCCTGGTTGCCTTTTTGCAGCCAGAGCGTTGTGCCCCATTGCAACCAATACCTGCCATTGGTGAACCGTTTGGGCCCCAAAATCATTGACTGTGTTGGACCTCTGCCTCCTTCTAGGTCAGGAGCAAAGTATCTTTTGACCGTCATGTGTCAGGCCACCAGATATCCAGCTGCGTATTCATGTACAGTGTTGCCTTTTGGCTTGCGGAACTCACTAGCAACATTCCAACGTTTTATGAAGAAGGTGACCGGTGATATGGAAAGCTGTGCTGTGTATTTGGATGACGCGGTTGTCTACAGTGACTGTTGTTACAGTCATGTTTTGCGCATTCGCTTATTTTTCGCCTAATCAATTTTGACCTTTTTAGTTGTTTCAAAATAAATTAATGGTTTCTTTTCTTTAACGTCTGGTGTCACCTCCCGTTATTTGTCGTGGCTTTTCAGCTGGCCGCGACGGCGATGGTTCCCAGAGATGTGATTCTCCCATATTCACTTCCCCTGCTGCCTTTCTCCAATGTCCTTCACCCAAACGCGTTTCCTCCTTCATCCTCCAGGTGCAAAACCTGGCGCTACACTGTGCCTCCACTCCTAGAGCAGCTGCTGTCAAGTCTGAGTTTCCGGAGAGGAAAGATGCCATCAACTTCTCTCTGGGTCCGCAGCAGCCTTTCCCCCAGACGGCCCAGCAGCAGCAAGTACAACCACAACAGCAACAGCAGATGGCCAAACAGATAACTAACTACACCCAGCAGCCCGCGGCCACTAGTATGACGGTAAAGACTGGAAACCAGGCCAGCATGACTTGTGTTGCTCCCGCTGCCTCTGTCGCACCTTCTTCCTCTTCATCTCCGGCATTGCCTCTCTCCCAGCTCCTCCTGTCTCCCTCTGGTCTCTGCCAGGCCAGAGCGGTAACTACAGTTACCCCTGCTGCCACTGTGACGCACATCCTGGTGCCCACCTCAAACGTTCCTACCTCCACCCAGGGCTACCCGATTGGTTCCGTGGCGCCCAAAGCTAATGTCAACACGCAGACGCTAGTGGTGCAGCCCTTGCAGCAGGCCAACTCTGCTGCCGATAAAGGGCCCGTACCGATCCAGCCCAAAACCGCTCAGGGACACCGTTTACCTGTCCAGCTGCCCCCTCGACACCCGCCACCCATCCTCCCAGCACCGCCCAGTAACAGCCAGGCCACCGCTGTGGGCCACCACCCCCCCCACATCCCTGTCCAGCTGGTGGGAGCCAGACAGGGCTCGGTCGGAAACTCGCAGGCAGTGGCCTTGGCCCAGAACCGGGGCGGCACAGCCCAGGAGAACGCCACCGCTGGGAATGTCAACGCGGCCTCAAACAACAGCAGCACTATGACTATGGTATGGTAAACCTTTTGAAATGGAGGGGTTTTGGTTGTGAATAAGGGTGGGCATAGAGTTGAGCCGTAACGATTTCTGCATCCTTTCTCCCCTCCCCGCGCCGTCAGACAAAGCCCGCTGTTGGTTCCCTGAAAAGGAAGTCCGACTCAGACGCAACCAATGAGATGGCAGCAGAAACTTCAGACTGCGCGCCAATGAGAGATTCGGCACCCCCCTTATCTCCCGCTCCCACCAAGGACTCCGGTATGTCAGTCCCCGTCTCCTAACCGCATCCATAAAAAGGTCAGTGGGAATCCTGCGGTCGAAACCTCACTCTGTTCACTCATTTCTCTCAAAACCCCCACCAGCTCCTCCTGCAGCAGCGGCCTTCTCCTCTCCGCCCACGCTGTCCCTGCCTCTGCCCCTGTCAAGAGTGGGCCTCGGGGACAAGGACAGGGCCCCTGTGCCCCAGGCTGTGGTCAAGCCTCAGGTCCTCACCCACCTCATAGAGGGCTTCGTCATCCAGGAGGGAGCCGAACCTTTCCCTGTAAGTACAACCCCGGAGTCATGTCGCTGTGCGGTTTTCCTAAAACACGACGTTGAGGCGTTCGTTTGAGATGGCCTGAAAACGATGGCGTCCTGAGCTTTTCTAATCATCAGGCTTGCTTTTGATTGATAGGTTGCTGGACTCTTGAAGGACAGAGATTTTGCCATGGTGGGTCGCTCGGAGAATGGACCTGCAAGTAAGTGTTGCTCTTTTATTTTTTAATCTTCCAACAGTAAAAACACCTTAAATATAATAAATGCATTAATTATTTCAGCGTTACTAGAACGTATTTTGTGGTTTCTGCTTCCTCTCCAGTGTTGAGGTGTGAGTACTGTGAGAGCCTCGCTCCAGCCAGCCAGTTTAGAGGATCCAAGAGATTCTGTTCCAAGACCTGCGCCAAGAGGTGCGATTCCCTGAGCATCCCAGTGTCTCCCCTTAAATCCAGCGTAATTTTCAAGTTCACTTTTGTTACATGCACTGTCATGGATATGACTATGTATAATTTTGACTCTCCTCCCCCAACTCCAGGTATAACGTAAGCTGCAGTCAACACTTTCGCACCAGCAGAGGGCGAACTGGTGCAGGGCCGCTACCACCTCCACCGCCCCCGGAGAGCGTCGCCAGGCGGAGGGGCCCCCCGCGCAGGAGCAGCTCTGAGATCGCCTGTACTAAGATATCAGGGAGACATATACCTGTCAAGGTGTGAGAGCTGTAATCTTATGTGTTAAGCACTGATGCGGTAAGGCTTTGCCCTTGGCCGTGTTTAAATGTTCTCCTTTTTGTCTGTAGTGTCGTTCTGAGTCTAGTCGCTCGGAGGACGCGTCCAGCGACGGAGAAGAGGAGGAAGAAGAGGACGATTCGCCTTCACTTTCCCCGAGCTCCTCCCTCTCGTGCCCAAGACCCGCCCACAGCGGTCCTCAGTCTGACAGCTCAGCCCCTGGCAGCCTCCCATTGGATGGGGGCAACTTCCTCCCTGGGAGTCCTGCTCACTGGAGTGTGGAGGAAGTCTGCAGGTTTATCTCTTCACTTCAAGGTCTGTGGTCATTGATATCAGCGAAGCTTAACGTAGAGCTGGTAGCACGGTGTTATTCTCTATTTTCCGCTGCGCTTATTATATCTCGCTGTCTCTCTGCTGTGTCCAGGCTGTGAGGAGCTGGCCGCCCAGTTCCTCTCCCAGGAGATAGATGGCCAGGCTCTGCTGCTGCTCAGAGAGGATCATCTCATATCCACCATGAATATCAAACTGGGCCCTGCTCTCAAGATCTGTGCCTCCATCAACAACCTACGAGACTGAGGATGTTGACGCTCCAGAGATGGAGGAAAGATGGGAGGGTCTTGCCTTCATTGTTGACTTCTCACTAGAGTCATGGAATCAGTACTTAGGAATTGCTCCTCTATCAGTAAGACACTAAAGAAGATTGAGACCTAAGGGGACAGGAAAGATGGAATTTATAATATAATGGTGCACCATCAATCCTATGAAAGACAGGATATAGAGATGAATGTTCTTTTTTTCGGAGTGTAAGGGAGGAGAGAAACTAGGAATCAATGATTTGCTTTGACTTTCTGGACATTGAATGTGCAAAAATGTGTTACGTGTACTGTTAGTTAACGTGTGAATGGTGAGCACGGGGGTCTAATAGCCTTTGAAGTATATGTCAGTAGAGAGAAGAAACAGCGAATGGGTTGTCTGTCACCGTCAGTAGAGACAATATGTATGTATACTCGTGCAACTGTGCAAATCTGAGCACCTGCAGATTTCAGTGCTAGTTCTGCTAGCTAGGAAAGCTCATCTACAGTATAGGATAAAAGAATATGTTGCCTTCTTACTGTATTTCAAATGGTGCTTTAACTATAGTGTTATGATTTGGAGTGTCAGTATCCACAATGGCCCATTCCATTTCAAGTTTTTGTTTGTTTTTAGTAGCGGAGGTTTTAGCTTAGACATTCAACCCAGGCTCCAATCACATATGGGAACAGACACTCAAAGAGCCTTTGTTTCTTAGATTTTCTTTTTTTTTTTCTATTTTACCAGTTCTATTTTACCAATTTACTTTTGTATCGTTTTTCATTTTATACTACTATAAGAGGTATTTTTTGAGGGCAGTTTTTCATGGATATGATGATATAGTAAGTTTTAGCAGCTTTAATTGACTTAACTACCTGAAGATAGGTATTTCTCGTGGTTTGCCCTTTTGAGGGCGGAAAGGAAGTGCTCTGTCTACCTGTATGCAGTACTACCAATAAACAACGCCTGTTACTGAACACGCGCAACGTGTTCCAAGTTTTTTTGTATTAGTTCACTTTCAAATTAAAGTTACAATGTGTAACATTTCTATTGTGTTACTAGAATAAAATGACCTGGAAATATCTGCTGGGAACTTTGAAAGAAAATGTGTGAAATTATTTCCTCAATCGAAGCCTAAGATATCCTATTTAAAAAATTGTCATACATGCGCTTGTAATGACATTTCATGAGAATTAATCAATACTTACCACAAAGTATTTATTTTTCTTTAACATGATCAGTGGGGTCTGTATCCTAGCATGAAAAAATATACTTCGTGATAAAGTATTGCATGAAATCAATGGTTGAATCAATCAATCTATGTTGTTGAATGTCTTTGTATTGTGACTGCATTTCACCTCATAAGCACCAGAGGGATGACTTCACACCACGCTCCTTTAAAGGGCCACTCTAAGCATTGCCACGACTAGTTTATTCACATTTGAGTTTGTGCAAACAGTTTGAGCTCAATTCCTGCTCATATGGTTTGGTCACCTGACAGTGAAGAAAACTTTACAGAACCTTGAGTGTAACAATACCTTCATGAACATATTAGACATTACATGTAACCCATGTGTTCTTTTTTTCCCTGATTCAGCCCAATAGAGGGATCAAAACAAAATAAACATAGTGATTATAAGTTATATACTACATCTCTTACTATACATTGGCTACGGGTAGTAAACAATTTGTAAACCTTCATATATACACACAATATCAAAAGTGTGCCAGCTGTGTTTTTATCAAGTTTACCTATCGTGTTGTAAGTTTACTTTAACATAACATTACAGTAAAACTCAACGAATAACCTTCACATATCATGCATTAACGAGAGTGCATTTACCATGCGTGAATGAGGTCTTAAAGAGAGGGAATGGTGCCCGAAGCAGTCATTCATAGTGTTAGCAGTAGATCTCGCTCTGTAAAGTGGTTGCTTGTTAGATCTCTCTGTTTCCTCACCAAAGTAGACCATTTGTTTTGAAGCAAAGTGCATTTTGTTTGCTGGCACAGCCAGTGATCAGAAAACAGTGTAGTTATTGGCGTCTCCGTATCCTGCCTCCTGCAGATACTGTTCAATATTAATTGGCTCGGGCATCTTGAGGACTTTGTCACTGGCACTCTTCTCTCCTGACTGGAGCTTACGGCGAACCTCAGCCAGCGAGGCTCGATCCTGCTCCTTCCATTGGCAGCAGGTCTTAATGACGGAGAATCTGAGAGAGGAGAGAGCGGTTCAGAGAGAATATTAAGCTCTTTACTTCACCTTTCATGAATAAATAAAAATTTGAATAGAATACATCCATCTAATATTGATGACATGACATCATTGACATCATTGACATGAAGTGAAGTGGATCGTTACAGTGTGTTGGAGCAGTTAGATGGCTTTTTCAATGTTTTTCCTCGCTGGTGGAACTGTAGAAGCTCGTTAACTGAGATTTCTGCAAACGGGGCTTCGCCTGTGGAGAATGAGGATGTAGATAAAGCATTGTCATTGGAATTCATCACATGTCATTCTGTCATTCTTATGAATCACATGATTTTACCAGCCTTCTTGATATTAGAATCTCTGGTTGGTTGATAACTGTCGTCACAGTTACATTTTAAATTAAACTCACCTAAGGTTGCCATTTCATACAACAAGATGCCAAATGACCAGCTAGAGAGGGACAGAAAGAGGAACAAATCATTTAGTTTGTAGCCTTTTTTTTTTTTTTAGAAGATTTCTGTTAAATGCTGCATCAATATCCTTATTGGAAGGTAAACTACTGAGAATACTAGATGATGGATGAGCATTTTAGCATCATTTCAGTTATAAAAAAACAACTCACACATCACTGCTTTGACTGGCAGGTCTCTTGACCAATAGCTCCGGGGCCTGCCACTTCCTCATGCCGGGCTCATCACTCTGAGTGACTCCCTGGTTCTTCCTCGTGTAGACCCCATCCAGGCCCCAAAGCTTGGCGGTGTGCTCCCTACTGACCAATACACTACGAGCACGAATGTTGGCATGAAGAAGATCTTTACTGTGAAGAAACTCCTAATTTGATGACGAGACAACACATTGGGAAGGCTCATTAGTTCATAGTTCAGAATTATTTAATGTGTAACTTTGGAGACGGCATTTTAGGATTCCACACAGTATTCTCAGCCATTATTCCTTTATTCTCAGCCATTATTCCTTCCACCGTCTGTTTTGACATAAAGTAAACGTGTAAATACAAATTACTAGGTGGCTTCTTCGTTGAAATGAAAGAGGGGGCAGTCAGGGGGAACGGTAAACAAGTCAGTGATTGGGAAAAAACAGCACAAAGTGGGTGTTATGTTGCCCTTTAAAGGAACATTTTAAAAAGGTTAGTGTTGGGTTACAGGTTGACTTATGTCATCCATACGCCACTGATTTGAAAGTCAAACATGTGGTCTAAACCAGTGAGGATACGCTCAGCAGTCATCAGCATACTGACCAGCGCTGAGGCCACCTGTTGGGCGATTGTGAAGATTCGTCTCTCGGTCATTTCACACGGAGGATCCACATGTTCCTAACAAAAAACGAAACAAAACCGTAGGTTCCACTTTACTTCTCAAACTTTCTTATGAATTCGCCATTTTAAGGAAAGGATAATCTCACGGGTTATACAAATTGTTACTCAATTTCTTTTTATGAATACTATTTCGCGTTTAGTTCATGGGAATGGTTTGACTAAAGACAGTGAGAGAATGAGGCAGTGTATTAAAATCCTCCTACTCCCTACCTGCCTACATCGCCACAGGAAGCCGAGCAGGTCTCTGTTCTCCAGCTCCTCCACAACAGTAACCAGGGGGGCCCGCAAAGAGATCACACCAAGAAGCTCTGGCAGGAAGGGATGCGGACCCAGCTGGGCCAGGAAGGACGCAAATCCCAGGAAGGTGTGTCTTTCTGTGGCATCAGCAGAATCTTAGGAAGACAAGAAGAAAAAAACTAAATTAACCGTGACCAACAGCAGCTGTGGCCAGAAAACCAGATGAACAAGTCTAGCAAATACCCTCAAGAACTTAACCTGACGCACCAGATGGTTTGTTACACAGAACCATCTGAGAAGTCGACCTTGGAAACTGTTTGGAAAAGGGCAGGCGCTTTCAAAAAATACTTGGCAGGTGATTGGATGAACCATCTGTCTATCATCATCTATCACGGGCTAAACCACGACGTAGCTGCCAGCAGTTCCTCATAGGACGCTGATTGGTCCGAAGCAGCTGTGGTTCGGCCACAATCACATTAACTCGAAGCCTGACAACATGGATTCTCGCGATCACATTTCTCACGGTGAACTCGTGATCTCATGAATCCAGCTGCCTCGCAAGGTAATCAGGAACTAGTATTGGATAAGGCGGTGACAGCCTTTGTTACACATTTCTCAGTGAACCACTCAAAGTCACAACTGAAGACACTTTTGAACAGTCAGCGGAAATTTAATCCCTCTCACCGTTGAGTACCCGGAGAACCACGTTCCTGTTTTCCATGCGGGCCCTGTAGAGGGACACGACGGACTCCGTGCGCAGGGAGAAGGCGGCGGGAAGAGGGGTCACGAGGTTGAAGGACTCGGGCAGCCTCTGGCGGGGCAACTCCCTGGGCTGGACGGTGGGGGTGAAATAGGGCTTGAGGGTGTCGTGTTGGGGGTTGGGCGGCAGAGAGGGCGTGTTCACATCGAAGGAGAGGTGTTTGGAGGAGTAGGTGTGTGCGGGATTGAAGGTGGAGTAGGAAGTGGGCATGTCCAGAGCTATACTCTCGTGCTCTAGAACATTGATACCTGGTGGAGCTGGAGAGTTAATCAGACAAGTGTTAACATGATAATACACCTGTCAATACTCATTTAGATAGAGCTATTAGTCTTTGTCCTGAAAGAAAACGCCTCCCTTTAATTGATGCTAACACATATCCACCCACACCTCATGCAAACTGTAGTATCAGTATGCATAGCATATACAGAATATTGTTTATTACAAGAAATACATAAATGGAGGAAACCTACTGGTTTCAATATAGATCAGCGTTTTGACTATCATTTGATGTTATTCACTTCTGTTAAATCTTATTATATCTTGTTCTTTCTTACCATCAATGCCATGCAGCACTCTTCTGGAGTGCTGGGGCCTGAACGGCACGTCGGAGGTCTGCAGCCGGATGCGGTCTACTTTCTCTGGGCAGAAGCGCAGCAGGAGTATGAAGACCAGGGTGACCAGGAAGCTGGCCAGCAGCAAGATGGGCACAATTATAACTTCCTGCTCGTACACACGGATCTCTACAAAGAAGGAACAGAGGTATCAGGAAATATTCTTCTTCAAAATCAATCAGTGAGTCCACGGTTGATTGACCCTCAAAGTAGGGCCCTTACCACACCCTGTCCTGTTCATCCTGAATAACAGCCAAGCCTGCATTTCGCGTAACGTTAAAAAGGTCATTCTCATTATTACAATGAGGCCTAAGGGACACGGTGTGGAGAATTCAACCAAATGGTCCGGTCAGACTAGCGCCCACACTTTCCGCCCAGGCAGATAACTTACCGCAGATGGTATCCCCTGCATCACAGAGGTCGTCTGCTCCTGACAGCGAAGACATCCTATCAAATGTGAGAAAGAGAGTCATGACATATTATGACATTGCTTTGCCAATCTTGCCCTTTCCTTCCATATATATTTTTTGTTATCAGTTAGCGAGGCCTGTAGGCCTTTAGGTTTTATTGAAGGAGTAACAGTGATGTGAATGGTAACATGAGTCTTACACTTAATCAGTATAAGAAGGTATTTGGTCACACATAAAACCCAAGTTGTAACTGAAACCAGGAACCTCAGACATTGTCTCACTCTGTCTGATGTGTGCCATCTTTCTCCTAATAATGAAAACTCCACAGGGCTCGCCGCTTGAGGCCGAGACAGAGCAGACCTTCAGGATGTGTATACGTTGACCTGAAAACCTAGCCTGAAATTTCTCTGTCACTCACACTGTCGGTCATCATAACAGTAACAACCCTGTGGCAGTCTTTTGTGAAAGCAACATGATATGGCAAAGCTAGTTTAACAAGGCACACCCTTAAATAAAGCCACACAGAAAACACTGTTACATATCTGCATTACTATGGACTTTGCATGATGTACAGATTGGATGTTGCCTCGTATATTAACGCTGTGTTATAATGTACAGCACATTTTAATAGGCAATTTAATAGCAACTAAATACCAAAAGCATCCCTTTATCGTCTACACAGCTTATCAAGAACACTTCAAGTTCTAACTAAAACCAAGAAAACTGAACACATTACACCAATTCTTCCAGTTAGTCAATTTTAATTCTTTATTTATTCTCTCTTCTTATACTTTCTTACCTCTTTTTATTTGTTTTTATTTATCTTATTTTGTATTTCTTATCTAATGTTTTATATACCTTATGTAAAGCACTTTGAATTTCCTTGAGTATGCAATCTGCTATATAAATAAACCTGCCTTGTCTCCAGTAAGACAACAATGACAGTGCTTCTTCTAACCACACACGGAAACTCTTTTATCACATAATTATCCTTTTGCGTCAGGGCTAAGATTTCCCATAACCTGTCCATCTGCATACCAGCCACAGCCAGATTGGTAGCATACTATACACCCGAAGGGCAAACATTTATGTACATACAGTACACACACAGTCTGTGTACACACACACACACAGACACAGACACACACCCTGATCCAACAAACATGTCATGGACGTCACAAAAAGAGCACACCTGGACAGAGAGCAAAGGTGTTCATAAAACTTGCATCACGCATCACACATCACACGCACGCACACACACACACGCACGCACGCACGCACGCACGCACACTCCAACCCACCCACCATCTACCCCTGCTCACTATAGTACTATATTGAAAGAGAAGAAAGAGAAATAAATCTTGTGGACATCACCAAACAATTTCGCAAGTACGCAGCTAAACGGCACAGGTATAATAATAATAATAATAATAATAATAATAATATATTAAATTGATATAGCGCTTTTCCTAGTGCTCAAAGCCGCTTTACAATACAGGAAAAAACAACTTTAACAAAGAAATATAAAGAAAATCCTTACCTCTCCTCCTTCAAATCCGTTTTATATCTTTAAAGCAATTTGATCCAGTAAATTCAGTATCATGTGCCAGTTGTCCTTCTGTCTGTCATATGGTCCATTACTTTTCATACGTCTTCCCGCTGAGTTTGTTAATGTTTGTGGTGCAGGTCCAGGTACAACTGTGCTGTTCAGTCGTTCATTGTCTTCCCTTTCAGGTGATTTCACATGCTCAAGGGATTTCTGTGCTGCTGTTTGTCTACGTTACACCTTCAATGCTGCCTTAACTCCACCCTCTTCATGTGAGCCCTAGCCCTCTTGTTCCTTTCCGTTTGCCTCCTTCCCTCTTCCTCCTCAGCCTTGCTCTCCCTGTTAGGATTGTGACATATAAGATCACACAGGTTTAAGGGTTTTGGTGGTCTACGATCTTGCTCTGCCTTTTATTCTATCCCGTCCTGTAGTTTCCTATCCTCTCAAGCCATTGTAGGTAAGATAATGTTAGCCCTACCTTTCTCTTCTTTGTCAATGGAAACTGGTCCTGCCACTTCATCCATGTGTTTTTTTTTCTCCTCAGCCTTTTGTTAAGCATATCTGGCATTTTCTTGCACCCTATCTGTCATCAAATCTACCCAAAGCCTTTACTGCCCTGGAACCTGTATGACAACCTTTGTCAACGGTGGAGCATTTACTCAGCAGTCAGCTGTATTTCAAAGAAGCTTAACAAAAAGTAAAATGGCAAACGTAACATATCTACAGTATTTATTTATGATCATGAGATTCACGTAAAATGTACAGCTTGTAGTCAGGATACTAGTTAATTAGCATAGAAAATCAGAGTTTTAGCTTTCATGTTTAAAAATAACTAATAAGCACCTCAGCAAACACGCCATACAAATCCAATAATCTGTGAGTTCATCAACCATGTTTCAAGGCAGGTTTCAGGTCAAAGTCTGGCAGCTGATCTATTGGGCTGAGGGCCCACCCACTTCTCTCCTGGAACACACAGAAGCATATGATTGGACAAGGATATCAGAATACATCAGCTTGATTTTGATTCGCTTACGAGATGCCAATTAATGGTGATGCACAAATTACAGTTTCCTGCTACATAGCCTTTAAATAAACCTGTTTATTGCTCTTATGAAGAATTTGTGTAGGATATTACACATTATTTGAATTATTCAAGAGAATCCCAAAAATAATTTAGAAAATATGGCAGTATTAGTTTGAAAGCAAATGATGGTGTAACCTGTGATGGTGAATGATGTAAGATGCATACTTACCTATGCAGTGAGCCATGAGCTCAAATCTGTCAGAACCAAAAAACATCTCTGCCTTTCCATTTACATGGCACACAATTAGGGGAAAGCCGAACGCCTGGGAAAGACAAATGAGGTGAGATTTAATTGTATTCGTCACTAACATAAATTAAACTGGACTAAACCATACAAGGGAGCCTAACTGACCCCGTGATCAAGTGCTTCCTGGGTTGTGCTTTTTAGCTTGTCTTTTATTTGCTTGGAGGTGGACAGATTCAGCAGCTCTTCAATCTCACTGGCAGAGAGCCCTGCCTTCATTGCCGCCTGGGAAAAAATGGTAACACAATCACAAAACCAGCTTATTCTTGCCAATAAAAATAACCCTACTATAACACTACCGTAACCAAACCATTCACTTGTGGGCTCAGCGATCTGGTACCTCGGACAGTGATGCAGGCTGGGTAATGTCCTTGTCCTCGCTCCAGATCCTCCGCCACAGCTCTCGAGACACCTGCTCTACATGCTCGTCTCCACCCTTCATCTCCTGCACTGCTGCCACAAATCGCATCGCAGACAAGGAGCCTACGATGAAGAAATAGAATAATAAGAGCCGTTGCTGTGCTTGTCATAATCTTTTCTCAATAAAGCAATGGGAAGTGTTCTTCCAGTCACTTAAGGGGCGATGCTGGTGTGTACCTTTTTTGAACATGGCCTCAAAAGGGTCAGATGGGGACTTAAGAGGAACATCAAAGTACTGGCCCAAACGGTTCAGATCTTTCATCATGTACAGGAATTTGTTTGGAACCAGCCCAGGGGGCTTATTGCCTATTATAAAAGATAACAGATTATTTAGATATAAAAAATGGCAATAGTGATACTGTCCACCCAAATCTGTGGAACCTTTAGGCCCCTGATGCCTACAATTTGCCAGAGCTTACCGGATCCTTGCATGATGCCTCCCAAAAAAGCAGGACGTAATTTGAGCTCTATGTTCCACACATTTCTGTAGCGGCACATGACCTACAAATAAAAGCGAGCAGTGCACAGCGTCATTCTTTAATTAAAGCTGACTATCCTAAAAACAATATCAAAAAGTACAAACCTCAAAGCCAAGCCATGTGTATGGAGAAACGACATCATAGAACAACTCAATCACTTTCTTGGAGGACATCTTCAGATGAATAGAGCACTGGTCACTCTTGGTTGTTGGCTGCAACAATTCCACGATGCATGAAATGTTAAGTTATTGGATAACTGAAAGCAATAGACAGCCAATAGAAAATATATATAGCCTATAGCCCATACACATATCTGTGTTGTATCTGTGTTATGCACCGCCACCGCTGATCACGCAGTGTGTCAAAGTTCAACTAACCTTTTCACACGCAGCCAGCAATAATATTCATTTCAATATAGACACGTTTTGTTGCACATCAACAGAAAGTTAAAACAGAAATCACCTTTAATGTTAGCAGTCCCGTGTATGCAGAACAAGGACAATAATAACTTTCCTTTCGTTAAACTCGACGTGCATGTAGAATATCAAATCATATGGACAGGTTCAGCAACAATGAGTGCATGTTCGCTGATCTACATAGTATGTGTTATCAAGGAAAAACAGCACTGCCGTAGAGAGAAGGGCGAAGCAGAGCAGCACACAGGCAAAACGAGAGACTCCACTTCCGACTACTTCCGCCTTCTCTTAAAAGCCAGACTAGACTACCTGTTGTTCTTGAGTGTCTCACATTCGGGCTAATATCTTTTTTTCTGCGAGAGGATTATTTGATTTAACCAAGCAGCGTAGGACTTAAGGTCTTAGCAAGCTACTGACAGCGGTATGCGACCTAGACACCTCTTTAAATTAGTAAAGAAAACTCACTTTTGCTTCGCAGATGTTCCTTTTCACACATGCGTAGTATGGTGCTGTATGGTGTCATTCATTTTTATGAGGTCCTTGCATAAATTAGCTATTGTACGTATGCATTTTCAGCGAAATAACTAACATGAATATTCATAAACATTTTAATTTTAGACAGTTGTGTGCATAAGATATATCATTTCCCAACCTGGACAGCGGTAGGCTGAATTGCGTGTGAGCTATCTGGATATTTAAACTCACATCTTTGGTTCATCTATGCTTCCGTTGACCTCACCTCACACACAAAGAGCGTAGATGAACTGCCATCTTCTGGTATGAATGTAACATCCAAACACAAAATATCTTTGTAATGATAGCGTTAAGTCGTTATTTTATTATTTAACATTAGCTCTGATAAAAGGTATACATTTCACTGAAATACGATACGTTTTTTGTTTATCCATATCACTTCTATGACAATAAAATGCTTTTTCTTTTACATTCTATATACAAGTTATCCACTAGGACAATCAAGAAATAATATAGTAGTGATATATATATGTATATATATACAATAACTTTCTAAAATTAAAACTAAAAACTAAAATGCACACATTAATATTTCCATCTACGTCTCTTCCTGAGGACTTGGTTGGAATTTGAGCTCTGCAAATCCCAAACTGTCTATGAGAGGGAGTGCAGGCCCTGGAGACTTGTCACTGAAAAACAGAGAAAATACTTATCTGCATGACTGACTTGAATCACATTGAAGAACAATTTTGCACCTGTATTTATTTTATGAGTCTCACCTCTCTCCATCTTTCTCTGTATATACAGTCTGTAAATTGAGTCATAATGCACGTTAGCTTAAAACTTTTTTTATTTTTTTAAAGCCTTTCAAAAGACATTTATTTATTTAGCTGTATGACATCTTGGCATGTGGTTTTACCTTAGACTTCTGTGTTACTATCCCGCCAATCTTCTTGGGTCCGCCGAGAGTGTCAAAAGAATGGCTCCGCACCCTGATGGCTCTCTAATGAGAGATTCAGGAAAGAAAGTTAAAACCGTATATGAAGTGAAACCAATGAAGTCAGGAATGGGAGAGATTCTGGAGCTCGAAAGGGGGAAGGATGCTAGCAGTGACCTTAAAGTTTTCAATGAAGCCCCCGCTGCCCTCAGGGACACCCCTAATCCCCTCAGAAGATGGGAGGGAGGACAGTGATGGATCACCCATCATGCACTGGGAACGGGTGGCGAGTTCCATCTGCAAGCACTCTAGGAGTGATGATCGAGTGCGCAGCTTGATAAGAGAGAGGGAGAAACAGGAGGGCAATGAAGAGTAAAATGGGAAAAGACAATTTTGACTTGGCTGTTGAACATACATACAGCTGTAATACACTTTGTGCACACTGCCTACCTCCAATCTGCTGAACCTTTCAGCCTTATAGCAGGAGATCTCTGCATTGATAAGCTTGGTGAGAATGAATTCTCTCAGCAGTGATCTCTGAAAGTCAAGATAGGACAGGGGCATCTCAGTAATCTACGTTTGCCTCTTATGTTCACTGAGAATTTGGTTAATGCAGTTGAGCGAGAGGCTCTTGTTGATCTCTGTGCCGTTTCTTACATCTGTGAAGATGGGAGGATCTGGGAGGACAGGACCAAAGGGAGGGACATCCTCTCTGGCTGTGACAGATACCTGTGAACCGGATTTGAGAAGTATTTGTAAACATTTCAGCACAGGATATAT
>OMKK01084112.1:4020-15247 GCA_900302305.1 Polymixia japonica | reverse complement strand
GCAAATTAATGTTGTTTTATACTCAACAACTACAACATGACCAGACATAAAATGTCTAGAGGGTAATAACCTTCAAATAAAGAATTAATATGTCCATGTTGTTCTAGAACAGTGAGAGATCCTGTCCATAGTCAGTTCATGTGAGCATGACTTTCTGGGCCAGTTTTTGTACCCAAATTATATTTTGTCTACAGCAGTGACCGCTGGCAGATTCTTACAGTTTATTCCATCTCATTTTCCAAAAGAACAAATTATAGCACATAATTGTTATGTTATGAACCAAAGTGGCACAACAGAAAATATGTTAATTTGTATCGTAAATATCATTGGACCATCACACCAAAATATGCTGTCTAGCTTCAAATGTTGTTCCAGGACTTTGGACATTTTTGGACAACAGATCTTTCAGCACTAAAGACATATCTAAAGATTTTAGCCCTATACTTCTTGAAATAATTGTATGTATGATTGTATGACTGAATGCAAAATTCTCAAATGTCCATACCAATCCAAGGTCCAAGCCTTAAAGCTTTGAGCATGCTCAGTGTTTACAAGTTACAGCACAATAGTTCTGTCTTGCAGTGAGACAGAAAATAACTGCGGTGTGTCATTGAGGGTAATGGAATGCCGTGGTGTGACTGTTTGTCATTTTACTTGGTACCCAAGTTACCACTAAGAATTTTGAAGGCCAGTCTGAAACCAGATGACAATTTCTGTTAGCTAGGAAGTTCCCCATCTCAGCTTTAAGTGGAAAAGATGGTGTTATAAACCAGGACACGGAGTGGAGCTCGTATTCTCTTCAGCCCTTTGATCAAAATACAAGAATGCAAGGGAGATGTGCTACATACCCAGCAATCACGTGTCTTAAGATGTCTTAAGATGTGTCTCAAGACATATTTGTGAAGACATATTGAGATAGCTTAACACATGTCTCGTGAAATGAAGACACGTTTTAATTTTCACTTTTTCAATTGTTAACACATAACTAATGTTCCTGTTCATATCCTTGTTTGTTGTTCCGTTGTTTTTAATCCTTTACTGGCTGGGAAACGTCAGACAGGGAAACATTAATAAATGACATGCTAATCTCCCTCAAAAACTATTATCAAAGCACCATTAAGTGAGCCACTTAACTCCCAACTGCAGCAGTGGAACGTAAGCAAGAGTAGAAGACTGTGGTTGAACTGGGGTGGTCCAACGTGTTACAATGTTCCTGAAAACAGCATGAAGGCTCAGGATACAATCCCTGTGTACAATAAATATTTTTTTAAATACAACACTAGATTCACAGTTACTAGATTCTGCAGTTTAACAATGTTTGTGTTAACATGATGTGACAGTTGACAGTGAATGATTGTTGATTTTTTATACCCTTACCCCAATTAGTCACCAGGTGGTGCTATAGGTTTATAGAAACAGCTCCAGCTTTAGAACCAATGCAAATGATCATATTTGACAACTGATGGAAGTTTTCTGGCTTGCAAAACATTCTCCTGTTATATGATTGCTTTGTTGTTCTTTTAATTGCCATCCTATCCTATCTTGAACTGATTTCAACCCCTTTCTTGGTCAAATGTATTGCGTCATTGCAAACTTAAAAAACTTTAAGTTGTTATAAACATAAAACTTGAAATCTAATTATACACAACTCAACTTTTCATTCATCTTGGCTGAAATGGATAGATTTACACTCCACAAGCAACTGAATAGCCACAACACACTTTTTTACATTTAGATAGAATATTGTATAGGATCAAGTGGTGATGAGTTATGCATCATACCCTGCATCTATAGCACAACACAATATGGTTCATCATCGAAAATAGTTAGCATTAACCAAGACATATAAAATGGAATTCTTTTTTGATGAACCACACAGAATTGTATTTTTTATTCTTCAAAATACTCTGATCATACACACAATAATGGAAAACAAGCCCATTGGAGTACCTGACATACTCTATTCAGAAAGCAGTAAACTCATATTCATAAAAACTCATACCCATAAAATACTCTCTTATATGGGGGCCCACTCAAAATCCAAAAGGCCAATGGAACTTGAATGTTATAATACATGCTATGATACATTGTAAATTCTTATCTTGAGTAAATTATGGATCTAATGACTATGATAATTAACTTTCAGTTATATATGCATAGTCGCTTACATTCAAAATGTAGCAAGCATTTCTTAATATGGCACATTACCATGCCCAGACTTAACAATCACCTGTAATTTGACTACAAACAGCTGTTGTCAAGAGGAAGATTAATAAAATAAGTGCAATATTTTGTTTTTGAAAGATGCTCCACAGACAGTCACCAGGTAATAGCAGTTTGTTTGCAGGGTTTTGATTCTCAGCAGAAATAAGACTTGTATATTTAGGAGCAGGGTAGGGGAGATTACACACATAAACATTTACCAATTACCTGTATGTTACAATTATTAATATAATCTGATAATTTGGAGCTAAATTGTGACAAAATAAGACCTTAAATGTATTCCAATTCACACCAAATAATTTCGCAAATTAAATGTGTGTATTTACAGTAATCTAACAATCAAAATGCCCCTTTTCCCTTCAACTATGAGTAGTCCACCCTGAAACTCACCTAGTTTTTTTTTTGTTCAAAAGTACCCAAAATGTAATTGTAATGTAGCTGCCTTGGGAAACAGGGTCACATGAGTATAGCGAGAGATCGGTCTTCAACCTGGTTCAAGCACCCAGGTTCAAGCCCCTGTCTGCAATCCTCTGCCCTGCTGAAGTACCCCTCAGCAAGGCAACAAATCCCTATCATCTGAAGGGGTGCCGTTTTGCATCTTAACATGTGTTCTTACCTCCCTTTAGAGGGGACAAGCATGACAGAATTTCCCTACAAGGATCAATAAAGTGTTACAATATAATTAATATAATACGTGTTCTTGCAGCAACTGTACCATTACAGTTTCACAGTATTCCACAAACCATGTCACCCTTTTTGCTGCAGTCAGATTACCATTTTTCTACTGTTTTATTCCCAACCCTGAGCACATCTCATACATCACATCCAGTCACTCTATCAAAACACCATATTCATTGTTATATTTAGTTTTTCTTAAGGACATCAATAAAAAAATCTGTTTACTTTAAATTGAGCTGATGCAGGTCATATAGTAGTTGCAAATAATTCTTAGTGTTTGTTTTAAGATGTTTGGAGCACCAGATGGGTGGGATTACCACAGGTAGGTAACCTCAGCCGATTTGTCAGTTACAGAAAGATATTCAGCTCACAATTATGTCCTATATTTACGAAAAATTTGAAAAAGCTCAAACAAAAAAGTCAAGCAAAAAAACGTCACATTATAAAGAATTTATTGCAGGCAAACGATACTATAAATAATATTTACAAACTATAAAACAACATTCCTTTTTATGGGTTCCATAAATTGCTGGCAAACAGTCTTGCGTCAGGAGTTAAAATCAATCCCTGTTGCAGTTGAGTATGTCTCACTGACTGTTATGAAACTGCAAGATGGGTAGATATTTAAAGCTACATTCCAGACAAATAGGATTTATACCGTTCACAAATTTGGGAAATACAGTATACCCCTTCACAATTCTGTAGACTCCTTAAAATTTCTTAAAATGTTCATTTGAACCCGAAAAGGAAGAACAAAAAAAAAAAAAAGAAAGAAAGAAAGAAAAAACACCCAAAAAGTTGAGCCTATATTTATTGGATTGTGGTGAAATTATTTGTTTTCGTGAGGTCTGCAAACCGGCTTCTTAAATGCATAGCCTTTTATAGGGCACTGGACCACTTAAATGAACTACAGCCAAATGACAGATGTACAATGAACAAATAGTCTCAGGGTTGAGCACCGGCAACCCAGCCAGAGACACAAATTCAGAACACTGAAGATAGGATCTAACTGTACGTACACTGTGTGTATGAATACAAACACCACGTCCATATACAGTGCATTCCATAGAAAGATTTTCCATCTCCAACATTTTGCACCTGTGTCCCCTTGCAATAACACCCCAATGTATTCCTCTGGCTCAATGTTATATTTTGCTTTAAAAAAAACAAACAAACAAAAAAAACAGTATTAAAGCAAATTATGCACGCACTGGGTGTTACCATTCTGCCATTCAGAAAAGAGCTCTTAAAATCCACAGCACACAGTTTCCTTCTTGGCATTATGTTTAAGAGTGAAGGAAATAAGTGTTTCTTAAAAGAATTAAAAGCAACAAAAGAAAACCTAGTCAAAAAAAAAAGCGGAATAACTCAAGAGAAAAATCATCCAGTTGATTGTCCCCCATTTTGTAACCGACACCGCCAGAACACCAAAACTGAAACCAAAGTGCCGTGAAGTGCAAACTATTGACAGGGCTAAAATGCTTTTTTTTCTGTAAAAAAAAATAAAAATAGCATGAACCTATCCAATGCTAGTTGTCTTTAATTTTTTCCAATCACAAACATTCCCGCAAGTTGCGTAGGAAAGGTACTGTATGTGCCTGTTCAGTCTCTTACAGCTCTCACTTTCATGTCATTGTTGTCGTTTTCTCTCAGACTCCAAGCAGAAATTCTCAAAAGCTTCTTCGATCTCAGGGTCCATCTCATCTTCGAAATAGAATCTGTTAACACAAAGGAGTGATTTTGAGTCACTGATTTCACTTTTGTTTCTAGACCATTCAGACAAATGTCTTCCTGTATAGGAATACGTGGCTGTTTCATTGCCATGTGTTCCTTATAAATAAGGATGAAAATACAATCTATGTGCAGGTACGTGGTATATACACACAGAAACACACAACACAGACACAGAAATACACAAGCACACAGACAGAATAAAATACAGACAGACAGACAGACAGACAGACAGACAGACAGTTCTGTGAGAGGAGACTAGGAGCAAGCTAAGCCCTCTTTCACACCCATCTGCTGACTAATCTGAATCTAAGGCCAGTTTCCCCTGTTGCATTGTGGGCCAGACAATCACACACTAGCTCCAGAGGGGCCCATGGGTCAATGGCCACACACTGACATGGTGGTCACGTGACCTGGGTGAAGTTGCTATCCAGTCACATGACCAGAGATGTCAGATAGGTTAAATTCTACAGGATATGGTTAAAATGAAAGCTTGATAGAATGTACTGTATTGGAGTTATATTATGCTTGTTATGAGATATTCTGAAACAGTGTATTAGGCATTTTAGTTTAAGAGTATCATAAAGATAGACAGCCCAGGTAATTTAAGAAAAACATTGAGTTACCTGTGGTTTTATTTTTACACTCCAGGAGATGAGAATACCAAAGCCATGCTTGTAAAGATTTTGCTTGAGTTTTATTTATTTATACCCTGCATATTCGACCCCAATGACCCTGAAGGCATTACCTGCCTGTCTCTATAGAGAAGCATTCTAGAACCATCAGTGAATTTCCGAAGCCCACAGATGTGGGAGGCTATTGTTATATGCATAGACACTGGTATTATCCTACCCCATCAGTATGACTATATGCTTGATATGTGTACTCACGAGTCATCTCCATTTTCCTCATAAAGCTCTGGAAAATATTCCTCCCGGTCCAGAATTTCTTGGTATTTCTCAGAATATTCTGCAAAAGAGGGTGACAAAAATACAGGCATATAAGTCAACACTTATGGCATCATAAGAAACAGCAAACTGACATGAACCTGTTTTTTATTTTTTATTTTTGTTTGTATGTTTTTGTTCTATGTCTTTTTAACTTATCTTATTTTTTCTCTATTTTTTGTACAGCACTTTGGCTTCCCCTGCGGGTCTTTTAAATGTGCTATATAAATAAAGTTGATTGATTGATTGATTGATTAATTTCATATTTATAGTAAAGTATAGATTCTGGCTTTTGGGGAGACAGGCAAACTGGTATTTTGGTATTTGTAACATACTGATTTAAGGAATGCTTGGTTTGGGAACATCAAAAGGCTGATGATGGCTCTTTCCACCACCAATTCCCTAAACGACACATTTACTACATGCATCAATGTATCTCTGACTGCTTTTGAACTAATCCAAAAAAATCAAATGGCGACTCTTGACTTAATCAATACTTTAAGTTTAAGGGCAGGGCAGGGATCGGTCTAAATTTCTGTTTGAATCATCAACTGACGATTCAAATCATCCTGTAATCAACTGGATGTAATCACAAACACAATGTTACCAAAGCCCAGCTCGAGGCATACTAAAGATATATATATATAAAATTATGTTGATGTTCACCTGGGTCTGCTGCTGTGAAAGGAGTGCCATCTGCTGTGTAGAACGTGGGCTCATTCTGAGAGGAAGAAACAATGCAGTGACAACCAGGAAGACAGCCACCCTAACACTCTTGAACACAGGATGCAGGGTATATACGACACTCACCATGAAGTAGTTGGGGTCGTTGTCTGGCGTGGCGTTGCTGGCTGCCGCAGCACCGTGGACCCTGCCCCAGTCACTGGATCTCAATTCCACTAGCTTCAGAAGCATCTGCTTTACATCCCTGAGGAAAAAACACAAAATATCAACAAAATATCATAAATGACAGCGGGTCTACAACTACATAAGATGTGCAGTCGTGCGTTTCCAGGCTGAACAACAAGATTTTTCCTTTATGTTCTAGATATTGCTTTGAACCTAAAAATAGATAACCTTAATTATTCATACTTTTTCATCCTTACAGACCTAATTGGAACCCTGTATACAAAGTATTAACTTTTTGCTGCACCTAAGTGTCACTGGGTATTTATGTGATCCACATCACAATCATTTAAACAGAAACCCACTCAGCCAGTGACACATAACAGACAGAGACACACACCTGCTGCAGGAAGCATCCAGGACAACGGTTTCTATTCTGTGGATCAGCTCTTCCATGTCTGATTTCCCACTTTCTTTCCATGCGTCCTCCAGGACAGAGCCCGTCAACTACAAAGACAAAGAACCACTTCTCATTAGCTGTCCAGCACTAACAATAGAACTATCTGGGAGCTGTGGAGTACCACTGAGACTGTGATTATGGAAAACGTTTTGTAACCTTAAGCAGTTTGACGGCACAGATGAGGTTTGCGTCCACAGGGTTGGAAAAAAGACTGTTCAACAGCTCTTTTAGAGCAGCAAGGAGGATGTTAGCTCGATTTGGTGTTCCTTTCCCACTCTTCACCTGAAGAAACACAAAACATTTCAGACTCTTCTCAAACTCACTAAATGACTGACTAAATGACTCAATGAAAATGTAATTCCTTTGGGAATTTTGTTAATCTTTGTTAAAATGGGAAAAAATAGGCTAGGGTGAGAAATTGTTTGGGATCAGAGAGAACCCCTAAAAGACAACAGATAACCAGGAAAGCCAGAAAGGGCCTCCGTACCTCCAGGTTAAGATAGACTTCTCCCAGGAAGAGCACAAATGAGTGAAAGCTTTTCTGAGTCTCCTTGTCTCCTTGTACTGCCACAGCTCTCTGCTCATACTCTTTTTGACACCTACAGTAGACACACAAAGAGAATGTGATAAAACTCATGAGCGACTGGTAACGGAATGAATGGTAAAAAAAAATGTATATGCCACAAAACATATGCAGAAAAAAATATATAACCTGGTATTGAATCATAAAATCTCATTAAGTTTTCATCTTAAGTGAACAAATCTGCCAGTGAGGTGAAATAATTTAACTTGTCTCCAATGTAAATCAATTGCTTCAAAAATGTTCTTCAAATGTCATGTTCTTGACACCAGTGGGGTGATCTGCTTTATTCTGCTTTTAAGATAGTGAAACATTCTTGAAAGTGTAACTGCATTGAATTGAACAAGTGGAATTATCTCACTCCATTGGCAGAAAGGAACATATGAACACAACTGAACAAAGCGTTTGAAATCTGACTGAAAATTCACCTTTGCAGTAGCCGCTGCCTAAAGTTGCCACTTGATGGGCTGATAGCCAGATTATGAGACAGGTGGTTACAAAGCCTGGCACCCGTGTAAGAGAAGTTTGGAATGGCAGTAGACTGCAATGAAAAAAGAAACACTACAGCCATTGAACTATATGGGACAAATTATGTTAATCATGGAAACACATCGTCTAATAATCAGCAGAAAACATATACATACTGATGTACTGTAAATATGTTATGTACTTATATATAGTGTGCTGATTTAATAGGGGTTTGGTGCCCAAATGGATCATTATGTTTTTTTAAAGAATGAGCCAGCTGAAGACAGAGAGTGTTTCTCCACACCTGTGTATAGATCAGCTCCACCAGTTCCTGCAGCGTCTCTTCAGTAGTAACCCAGTAGTTCAGCGTATCGGTTATCTCTTCAATGTCCGACTCAAAGGACCCTGGAGACGAGCTAAGGTGGCCAAGAATGTCTGCGACCAACTCAGCCAATGTTGGCTCATAATAGCTTTCGCTGTCATAATAAAAGGCAGGGTCCTGCGAATGAACAGTTGACAATAAAAATAGGGTTGGGAAACTGAATGGAGAGTTCCAGGCTGGTTTACCGTAGCAATGTAAAATGATGAATGGGTAATTTATCACATGGCCATGGTCCTATGAAAGTCCAATGAGTTCTGAGGTCAGTCATTGTATGATTCTTTGATCTTTCTGAAAGTGATCTTATTTATAATTAATCACTAACACAGTTGCTACCCAACCTTAAATTTCAGCTGGCACAGCGAAAGATGAGAGAAAGATGAAAGAAGAGAGAATCCCTGCCATATCATGTGGCTCATAAAGTCCCCTCCACACAAAAGAAGCACAAGGATTAGTATTTGTATATACCTCATCAGTGTTACCTCCGAAGGGGACAAACACTGGAGCATTGGCTGAAAGTTTAGATGACTTGACCAAGGCAGCAGCAGTACTATTGTCGTATGCACTTTGTTGGGGTTTATTCTGTCTTCTTGCATCTGAAAGAGGGAAAAAAACAAATGTACTTAATATTTGTGATACTATGTTGCTCACCAAAGAGGAAATTCTCGTTCCACGTCCCCCTCCACACCAGAGTGCAGCTACAGCTACAGCACACCGCCAACAGGGTGGATGGTTGCTGTCACCGGGGCTTGAACCCGGACACCCCGGGCAGTCCTATTGAATGATGTTTGCCCTATTCTCCACACCAGTCTGCTGCCCAGTGCTCCCCCAACATGCTCTTGGCCAACCCAAAACACAAAAGAGTTTGAAGAGAGAAAGACAAGTCCAACTTTGGTACTTTACCCTACTAGCAAACCATGTAACGCTTGAGTGAGAGCTTTATTTAGATCAAGGGTTCTCAACCATGTGCCATCGTAGTCCAAGGGTTATGCAGGTTGTTTTTTTATGCCAACCAAACACTACACCGACTGATTTCACTATTCAGTCCCCCACTCTCTGTGTGCAAGGTGAGCGTTAGTGAGTGAACCGGGCAGCTGTAGTGTTGCTGCTGAAATGAAAACCTATATACTCTGCGGGCCGCGGAGGCACGCGGTTGAGAACCACTGATTTAGATGATGCGGTATCTCGCGCAGCAAACCGGCAACACAAACAGGTGCAATGTAGCGTCGCGAGGCCAAAAAAACCCCCGCCGCAGTTAAGCCAAAGATCAAAGCCGCTTCGCTAACGTTAAGCTAACGTTAACGGTAGACGTCAAAGTTAACACCGCTCGACAGAACAGGTTAAACGAGACGACGGGGGCTATCTAGAACACTTCCCCAAAAAAATAGCGTCGAGCTGAGAAACGCCGATATTTATTAATTCTGAACGAAGATCGAATGCAGTTCGGCGTCCGCAGTAACGTAACAGTCGTGCTAATAACGGTCAGTTGACGGGGGCCATCGGGCGAAGTGAGAAACCGTTGGAATCATCGAATCGAATGTGAAAGTAGCTAACGTCAACGTTAGCCGACAGCCTCCTACCTGCCCCAGCTAAGTCGTTGGCCGTGCTTATGTTGTTCTCGGATAAAGGCGGTGATGTTCTCGGCTGTCTCAGGGGTTCCCTCTGATTGAAAAGTGAGGTTTTAGCGTCTCCATCTGCGGCACCGCTGAGGCCGGGGCAAGTTGGCTGGACGCGGACTCTCCCTGCTCCAGGAGCTCGGTCGAAATTCTCGTTCATGACTGATTATTTTGTATTTTTTTTTCCGGGCGCGCAAGAGGCACAACTCAGTGCAGCATTTGCTTTGAATGTCTGGGAATCCTATCGACGTTTGACAAATCCAAATGTTTTCAGCGGAATTGCTTGTGTTTTACCACAGCTTAACGCGCCCTAGCTCTCTTTCATGTTGATGTTGATGTTACTACAGATCTAGACCAAGCTATACACAACTTTTTTTTTTCTTCTAATAAGGGCCACTTCCTTTAACAACAAATTCGCTGCCAGATTATCCACGGTAGATATCAAGGCTAGGCTGTCTCCCTCTAGGGGCGGGGGGTGGAAGTTCAAAGCCATAGAGAAAACGATAAAACTTTTCCAATAACTGTTCTAGATCATTCTGTTAAGAGAATAAAATGATCCCTTACAGACCGAACTGGACCTAAGAAGAGATGGGTGTGTGAATTTAATAGACACTCCCCTGCCCATTTTAGGTATAGCACCATTGTTCCAAAGACAGGCATGCACACACACACACGTGCGTCACAGAGCAGGGGCCTGCGGAACCCCTCAGAAGTGCCTCTCTCCCCCTGCTTACTCAGTAGCTGCCCACTACAAACATGTGTGTTGCACCAGACCTCTCAGTGTAAGCATTCATTAGTTGTTTTTAGCCTCCAGTCATTTTCCACTTGTTTCCCAAAGCTGGATCACATTATGTCAAAGAGCATTCCCATTCCAGAAATGTGGAGACCCACTTTGATAAAAGATTACTGCCCCCATTTTCTGTTATTGCTGTTTTCCCCATACCAGTGTCTTGGAGGAAGTTCAAACATTCACAAGTCTTGGGAATGTGCAAGATGACAGATGACTACAGCTTTGGTATTCAGGGGAAGATGGGCTGAAGAAGGAGATAGATAGTAAGTAAATTTTCACACTTGCTGAATAGCTACTATTTTGCATAGTAGACCTCATGTAAATTCCTAAATTCCTAGTGATTTATAGGTTTGAGTTATGTATGTATGTATGTATGTATGTATGTATGTACTGTATGTAGGCTACATGCAGTATAGAGCAGTTGAGGACAAATAAAACTATACTGCTATGTGACATTGTTGCATACTTGGGGTACAATGGTCACACCATATTGCAAATCATGTGAGTAG
>OMKK01084108.1:0-11058 GCA_900302305.1 Polymixia japonica | reverse complement strand
TGCTAGAGCACCATGCTAGAACACCATGCTAGAGCACCATGCTAGAGCACCATGCTAGAACACCATGCTAGAGCACCATGCTAGAACACCATGCTGGAACACCATGCTAGAGCACCATGCTAGAGCACCATGCTAGAACACCATGCTAGAACACCATGTTAGAGCACCATGCTAGAACACCAGAGATTCTGGAAATAAACTTCTCTTTTCATTTTCATTTTCATTTCATCCCATGTTCCAGTCATGTGCTACCTTTGTCATGGATATGATGTTTGAGTTAATTTGTGTTTCTGCTGTGGTGCAACTAATGAAATTAACTCCACCATGGTGAATGTTAAGTCCATTTACCAGAGCACCTCTCCTCCCTTAAGAAATTATTTTTTGATTTTTTTGTGGCAGCTGTAACTACAGGGATTTCTTTACATTTTACCAATATGTCCTAAATTTTGAAACGGTGTCATAGCAGATAATTTTTTATTATATATTTACATATTTATATATATGTATCCTACTGATCTGTGTGTCTACAAGTTGAGGAAGAAAACGTACTTAGAATCATATTTTAATCCATTTCATAGGGACTACATTCAGGTGGAAAACCTGGACTGAACTACTTTTCATTCACAAATCAATGGCTATTAAATGCTTTATTATGCAAGGCATAGCAAAACGTTTGACACACACATCTCTGTCATGGATTACGTTACTACACTTAGTTTGCATTCTCAGAAATAAGTGACATAGGGAAATAAGTGACACGATAACAGTTTCTCTGATAATGACATGAGAATATTTTACCCATTACTGAGGAACACTAACAATGTAAACATCATATTTTTGGTTGATTGAAAGTACCAATACAGAACCATTACCCCACATTATGGTAAAGACCTGCTGACAAAAGCCTGTATATGTCAAGATGTCACTGTAAACAAGATTTTTACAAGGTAAAAGAGGTGCTTCCAAAATAGAATAGAAACAAAGTCTAAAAAGACATTCATTCAAACTTACTTTGAATGAGTGTTGAGGCCTACCTATTTCTATGGTTCCTCCGATGCCGACCATGGAGGCCGCACTGTGGTAGAGGGGCAGAGGTATGTACACCACATCATCTTCAGTCCCACCAAACGCCCAGAAGCCTGCTGCCGCCTTTAAAGTCTGCAGGTGGGTAATCACTGCAGCCTTGGGGAGACCTGGAACAGTGCAGAAATATTACATGACGTGAAATAAGTACAAGAAATACCTCAAAATACAAGACTGTCTGACAGTCTTCTCGAAATACATGAAGAACAAACATGAAATGAGATCTAAATGAAAAAATACCAGTAACAACGGTGATTTCATCTGGTCATAAAATTTGAATACACGCACAACCAAAAAACGGGCATTGATTATTGGTAAACATCAGGTGTTTGTGATAATAAACGCTTTCAAGCCTGAAAAGTTAAGATCCATGCTCATGGACGGGCTTTAACATTGCTGGAATCCCAATCCCAAACATCTCTAAGCAAGTGCAGAGCTTTGGCAAGGTGCTCAGCAGCTGCTTGAAGGACACAACAACAGCTCAGGCTGCCCGCCAAGAGCGGGACTGCAGGCCGAGATCGGTGGGTCGCAGGGGTCGAGCCAAAAGCAGAAAAGACTCGAGCCAAAAGACTCCAGAATCTTACGGATCATGAGAGCAGATCCACGGGGAACCGTGTAACCTCACCTGCTCAACCCGGCTCGGTCTCCTGGATAAAGGTGTTGGATGTTGAAAGACGCGAAATACCTAATGACTTATATCACTGATGGTGTGTCCAGAAATATCAGGAGATCCATCCAATAACAATATGCTGTATTGTTGATTAATAAAAGCTTCACTTCAGCATTAAACCAAGAATTAAAGAGTAGAGGAAGCATGAACAAACATACATCCTGTCATTGTTTCTGGATGATTGCATGTTCTTCAAATGACCAATGTTCTCCAAACAAACAGCCTCCTAGTGGTTGGAGTGGCCACTGCAATCACTGATGTTACACTGAGCCCATGTGATTCATTTAGATGTTTATGAGCTGATACATGCATCCTAGTCAAGGGTGTATATTTCTGGGGGGTTGGGGGGTGATAACCCCAATACAACCCCCCAGTAGAATATCACGATAAAATTAAATATATTTGATGTAAAGCATGAGAAAGTTACTAGACACCTGGACACTCACTCACTGATGCCGTTTCTGGTCTTTTCGCATAGATTTCACAAGGTGAGTGAACTACTGAAAGGTGGGTGACGTGAAAGCATACATAATTTGAGAAGAAAATTATTACATGATGGAGAAGAACAAAGCCAAGGTCTGTTTGTGAAGTGAGACGAGCCTTTCACAATGCTAAAATATGGGCGCTCACATTCATTTACAGAAACTAACTGAAAAAAATCCTTATGATGGTGATACTGATTTAGACCGTATTGCCCAGCCCTAGATAACCATTCTGTTGACCCCACTCCATGTCGCTTCAACATCTTATATAAAGACTACAAACCCAGTTCCCTGCCTCCTTTATCAGAGTCCAGTTCTAGAGTAGGTGACCACGCCCACTTTAACCCTCAATATTCAACACCTTCGTTTTTCGACCTACCCCTGAGGTTCAGTCACGCATCTCTGCATGCCTAACTGATGTCTGCCCACTTCCACATAAGACTTTTGACAACTTCTGCCAGTTGCAATGCACTCTGCATAACCTCTCTATCACCACTGATGACACCACAGATGCTACTGCCCAGAATACCATCAATAATGGACAGTAATGGCCAGCACAGGTAGGAGTAGTGACAGTCCAAATAGGAGATGACTACAGCTTGGACAAGGACAAGGCAGATCCTGGTGACAAGAGTTCTAATTTGAGAGATTACAGTACTGTAATCAACCTACAGTATTCATTGTGATTTGGGACAGTTGAAATTAAACCGGACTCAGTGAGTCTTTAATCGTGTACAACACACCACACACACACACACACGCGCGTGCAGGGAGCGGCCAGGCATGCACACACACACAGAACGGTGGCAGAAATTTGTTTTCTGCATTTGACCCATCCTCATTGTCCTTCCTCCAGAGGGAAGCCAGGAGCAGTGGGAGGCCTTGTCTTCAGCCGTGCATGCAAAGCATGCGCTCTACCACTGAGCTACATCCCCTCCTCCTCTTGTCCGTGTCTTGGTCAGGATACCGGACAGGATAATGTTCTGAGACCCATGTGAGCACAGAGGAGAACATGCAAACTCCACACAGAAACCCACCTGAGCACGGTGCCATCAGCTCCCCAGGCGGGAATCGAACCCAGGACCTTCGTGCTGTGAGGCAGCAGCGCACCGTGCTACAATAATAGAAATGGAGATGCCGGGGATTGAACCCGGGGCCTCATACATGCGAAGCATGCGCTCTACCACTGAGCTACATCCCCTCCTGGACAGGAGAAGAAACGTAAGAGGACCTGTGTTGCTTTCCTTGCCTTGCTGCTGGAGATGAGCCTCTGCACTCCTGGAGACACCCAATGCAGAGGGGATCAAACCTCCATTGTCACAGCACATGGGTGTCAAAGGTCAAGTTCTATAGTTTGGCAACAACTGGCAAAAGCCAAACTGAAAGATGGTTGTGGGAAGGCAAGAGAGCATTGTTGTGTTGTCAGTCAGACAAAAACACAAGTTGTGTTGGGCCATCAAAATCATTTAAAATTAGAAATATTTTTTGGGGGGAAAAGCAATACTTTTAATCAGCATATTTATACGATCTCTGTGGATGTCTTAACTTATTTACTTATTAAATGTGGTGCGACAACTCTTAAAACAGCATTCCCCATTGACCTTTAGAGGGCAACAGACTCACCAGTTGTTCCAGAAGTGAAGATGTAGAGGGTGGGAGATTTCAGGGAGGTGGCAGCACGCAGTGCCACTGGAACAGGTTGAACCGAGGCCGAATCAATCTTGTCTAGTAGGGCGTGGACCTCTTTGTGGTCACTTTCTCTCTTCATGGCCCATACCTTAATGTTGTCCTCATGGAGGCTGGTTAAGATGTCGTCCAGGCATGCCACCAGGTCTGGATAGAAAAAGAAAGCCCAAGACACACTTGATTTAACAGATACCTTGATATGATTAATTGTAGTCTGTTATACCAGACACTAAACTCTTGAAATCAATTGAAATCAAGGGGCACTACTAACAAAATGCTATGGATTCAAAATGTCCAGGTATATCTTCAATACAGAGTTATTAAAACTCACAAATGGTCTACACCAGAGTTGGTCTGTGTGGTGGAAAATTGTTAGTGGCAAAAGTGAGATTTCAAGTAGGGAGTATTCCAGTGTTATGACTGCAGCCCTTTTAGAAAACAAGAGTCATAAAAACTGGCATTTTGCTGCCAGTATTACTGTAGCTTTTCAGTTGACTCTGCATAGTGTTCGCTGTGGACAATTCAAGAATGGAATAGCAAACAGGATGTAAAACATACCTGAATATTCTCAATGGCTCAAATTATATATAAAGTCAACAAATGTCATTTATGTTACCTTGAGTAGAATGGAATTTAGTAGAATACATAACACATATTTCATAATATAAAACAACAATATTATTCTTGTGTGTGTGTGTGTCACCATGTATGTGACAACGGTGACATTAACCTCATGGTAATACATGTTTACTAGCCAGGAAAAACAACCAGGAGATGTATAAACCCCCCAAGGAAAAATCATCTTCAAAGTCCCAAATGAATTGAGGTGCATAGGGACGACAAGCACGGATTAGACAACACATAAACACATAAAACCAGAGAATGTTTAACTAACTAACCGACTAAAACTTACTATGAATACATTCTATGCATGCTATGAATTAATTGATTCATTATTTATTCAACAGTGAGAGACACTGAGAGTGAGCTCTCCCTTTTTGGTTTGTTTACTAAGCAAAAAAAGGTTTACTAGAAGAATGTGGATCACAATTTATAATTATTTATATTATATAAAGTTATTCTGCATCTTAATAAACTTATAAACTTAATATTTGTATATATTTTGTAATATTATGGTAAAAATTATGATGCTACTGCAAATTGATCAGCCATATCTACTGTGGCACTATTAAATAGCGCTATCCTAGTCTTTCTTTTTATGATTAAACCTCACTGAGGATCCAACATCCAGTTCATGGTCTAATCTAGTGAGTTGAGCGTCTATTATGATTAAACATTACACATTTGCTAATTAATACTGTTCTGTATAGTAGGCCTACTTTACTGTCAACCACTATACCTGAGTCGTTTAATACTCAGGACACCCCAAGCAGCTGGCTGAGGATGACTGTAAGGAGCTTTTGTCTCCTCATCAAGGACTTTATCACCAGCACTGGTCTAAAGCTTAAAGGAGCTTCGTTAATAGACATAGCACCACATCTTTTCCTATTAATGTCCATTACTATCGTCTATTCAGATATTTCTCTATGGTTTGGGGTTGTGAGGCACATTATGCTTATTTTGTTCAGCAATTTGTCAAAGATCACCATTGGTTGGATGTGTTATCATGTCACATGAGCGCAGCATGGTGAAGCCTATTAGTTTCTCTTGTGACTTTGTTGATTCAACTGCGGAGTTCATTCTGATCTTTTGCTTTAAATTTGACAGAGTTTCAAAGCAAGGCAGAAAGATAAACGGTTCAGAGTTTTACGACTCTAATAATCAAATAATGATACAAAACATCAAGCAGCCTGGTTACAGAGACGCCGTGTCAAACGTCACATCTTTACCTGAACCAACAATAAGAGTTTTTGCTCCACAGCAGTTGAAACAGTGTAGCAAAGATCTGGACTTGATGTTTGTGTTTAGAAAAGCCACGGAACATCCGAGCTTGTTCAAGCCGAACCAGACACACACGAAGTCCGGCTCGTTTCCCATCAGCAGAGCAACAGAGTCTCCTGTCCTCAAGTTGCCGTGTTCAAGTAAGAAATTGGCAATTTTGTTGCTCCTCTCGTCGATGTCTCGGTACGTGAACGTTATTCCTTCGTAAACGAGGAAAGGTTTGTCTGGGATACGTTGCGCCTGTTGGACAAACCTGTCCATAACAGTCACTACTCTGGACGTCAGCTTGAACAGCTCCAGCTTAATGCCGTATCTGATTATCTTCACTAGAAAAAAAATGTCCTTCCAAAAGTATGGAAAACATAGTTTCTGCAAAACATGCACCGAGAAAATACCCGCCGCCAGAGCTGACACCCATCCTAGGAAGAAAGACATGATCCAGCTTCAATATGTGTTAGAATACAAGGATAAATATCGCATCCGAGGTGACATACTGCGCAGCCTGCTACAGACGCGACGTCCCTTCAGGTAGTAAATACTGACATGCTGCTTACGTAACGTCAAGCCTCCACGTACAGTCATGAAATCATGTGACATGTGATTGTTGAAAGAAAGGGGAGGGTCTTCGGGAGTGACATTCTTCATTCTTTAAAAAGTTTGCGTGCGGTTACTGCTGAGGTGATAGTGTGAAGGATAGGTTGGCCAATCATACTGTCAACACCCATCTCATCCGACCACGCCTTCAATAGCACCAAGGGATGAAGCCTGTCTTCTGACATGCTATACAGTTGAATAGGAAAGGCTGTTGATGCAGCCTATCAACATGAACATTTATTAAGTTTTCTGTAAAATTTCCCATTTGACCTCCAACTGTCAACATCAGCTTTACTATATGAAACAGACCGGCAATTGGGTGGATTCACAACTTGCAGTTTGTGATTCAATTAAATGTTATATTTGCAATAATCTTTGAACGTAATGCAGGTATTTGACATTCAGCTAATGTCAACAATGTTCAAGCCTAAAGTCATACTTTGTGAACATCCTCAACAGAACCAAGTTGCAGCTGACAAATGTAGCATTTCCATGAAGCACAAAAAAATGTTATTTTCAAAGTTTCTCAAACATACAAGTGTGAAGAGAATGTTGATTGTTCAGCTCTCACATCTATCCCACTTGTAAAGTGGAACTATATTTTGCAGCAGTAAGGGTTAAAGATGCCTGATAAACTGTAAATACTTGAGCACAATTATTGCTGTATATTTCATAATATTAGTACTAATGAACTGCCAAAGCATTATTTTTACTAGCAGTTGGTTTACAGTTTCCACTCACTCCTAGTTTTTATTGACACTGAATGGTTTCATGTATTTGTTTATATTTGCAACAATCTTTGATGCCTAGAATATCAAATAGAAGATGGATAATTTTGCTATGAATGAATGATAATATTTGACCTAGTCCTTCTGGGAATATAATAAGGGCAGTCAAACTGGTGGAAGACCAGCTGAACGAGCTCAACAACCTTTGAGGCCCAGTACAACAATGATCTACTTTAGAATAGATCATGTTCACCTATACTCATGCAAGGCATACGTTTGCATGAATCGGTTTACGTTGATACAGCAGAATGCACTTTATAAATGGCTCTCATCAGTTTTAAGTATTCATGTATGTCATGTATGTATGTCATGTATGCATGATTACCTGTTTTTCTTACTGTTTTTATCTATTGTGTATGTATATTGTATTGTATGTATGTATGTCTTTCACTGTACTGCACCAAAACAAATTCCAATCAACTCTGTTGACATGGCAATAAAGTTTGAACTTGAACTTGAACTTTATACTCATGGAATAGGACATGAAAGAATCATTTTGGACCTAGTATCAGCTGGAATTGATTTAATGTGAATCACAGCCATTAAAGTTTATACATGTGAACGCTGGAACACTGGAACACTGAAGAGTGGAGTCATGGACTGGCTGACACTGCCATGGACTGGCTTCAAGACTGCGCCTTGTAAAGGGGTTTCATTTGGTGATATGACCCTAACGCAGGCATTTAATGTTCATTTGATGCCAACAATGGTCAAGCATCAAGCCATATAAGTTGCAGATGACTAATGTAGGATGTTGAGCTCTCTGTTTTCAGTGATCGAACTGATAACCATGTGAACAAATGTAGGGATTACAAGTCTTTCATTTAAATGTTTTTTTAAGATCTATGTTATCTGAGTCCAGTACGGTGTACAACTCAATACATTTTGGTGGCCACCACAGTAACCTGAAAACATGATGTGAAAGCATGGAAAGGTTGCTGCATAACTCATTTTGGTTTAATTTGTTTCTTGAGGACAAATTCCTGAAGTTTTGTGAAGATTAAAGGTGCTATCTGTAATATGTTCAAATCAAATCAAATTTGAATTGCCACATTGTATGGTAAGATACAGTTTAATGATGAAATCTGAAAGCTTCCCTTCTCTGTTTTGGTTATGCCTCTGTGGCACTGTTTTCCTCTATTTTCTGGTCTTTGTTTTTGCACAACAAAGCCTGCACAAGCTGGAACACTGTGGTTCTTGTTTTGGTTTATTGTAGTTCACCTCACTAATGCTCACACCAATCTTACTGACAGCACCTTTAATATAAGATCTGAGACAACTACAATTTATCACCGTTTGAATTATTGAACAGCCTATATTCCATTTTTACAAATCTCATCTCTGCTGGAATGAACTTTTTAAAAAGCAAAAATACTTTCCTCAGAAACATCTTGTAATAACTAATAAATATAGATTTTGTACATTTTGTAACATCTTATAATAAATAAATAAGAAATCCTAATTACAAATAACAAAATCAAATAATAAATGCGTAGGTTTTTTAAAATTTATCTCCTTGCAACTCATAATTTCCAAAAATTTGTACAATACCTCCACCATCTGTTAAACTGAAGAACTACATGGAGATGACAATACCGACAATGTAAAGTTGGATTAAACAATTTAGTATTTAACAGGGTTATACTATCTAAAGATGTTGAAGGTTAATAACACCTAAACTGTTGTCTGAACTTTAATAATAATAATAATATATTTTATTTATAAACGCACTTTACTTTGAATGAACAAACTCAAAGTGCTACAGGACATATGAAGAGAAAAAAAAGAAAAAACAAGATATATATATATATATATGCAATAAATAAAACCTACAGCATCTACTATATGGGAGCTATAACTAGAACAACATAATAGCATAAAGACAAATTTTTTTAATAAAAGGCTTTCTTAAAAAGATGGGTTTTTAAGCCTTTTTTAAAAGCATCCACAGTCTGTGGCGCCCTCAGGTGGTCAGGGAGAGCGTTCCACAGACTGGGAGCGGCGGAGCAGAAGGCCCGGTCTCCCATAGTTCTGAGTCTGGTCCTCGGAGGCTGGAGGAGGTTGGCCTGTCCAGAGCGGAGGTGCCGTGTGGAGGATTGGGGGGTGAGCAGTTCTTTGAGGTAGAGGGGGGCGTTTCCATGTAGGCACTGGTGGGTTATCAGGGAGATTTTGTACTCATGATTCAAATGAATGGGTCAGGCTTAGAGCTTGGTGACGAGCTGATCATTTGAATCAGGTGTGTTGGAGCAAGGAAACATCTAAAACATGCAGGGCAGTGGGTCCCCAGGACCAGGATTGAGAAACACTGATTTACACTGAAGTAATTCAGAGAGGTTGTTGGACATTTTTTCACACTCTTTTGCACTCTACTAGAAATAATGATAATTTTATAATATAATAACGATCACTATCTCCGTCCCAACACCAAGTCCTTGACCAGAGGATGATATACAGTCAGTATTGCACTTGGCCAGAATTTCCAGCCCCCGTTTTCAAGAGATGGTCACGACCATGCTGTTATACTGTATATTGGCACGGCTGTGATTTGGTTACAATGTCTGTAATAAATTTCAGATTCAAATTATGTTTTACACAATTTCTGAAACAAGCTTTGCTGTCTCCAAACGGTTGGTTTCCATACATGTTTAGTATGCACCCACCATCCCAAGTCACCAGCCTCTACTGAACTTATTATATACAACTACATTTTTACTAATCACAAAGTAAGCCACTTTTTAATTTAGCCCATGTCATGCTTGATGAATTTGACTTTACATTCTGATAGTATTTAAATGCAACTTCAGTTGCTTGCTATTTTTATTTGAGTTACTTAGAAGAACCAGGAAATGAATATCATGAGATGGCCCTGTATCCTTGGCCCTGTAGCATTTACAGCTTTGCTGTGGTAGTTTGACCAGATGTAATCACACAGAGTTTATCAGCAGTCTGTCAAAGTTAGGTCAACCTGGTTCACTTCCCTACACAGCAGCCATACACTTCTGTTTAGAAACATAGTGCAACTCTGACTGGTAACCAGACTCAGTCACTACCATGCAAGCAGGTTAACCATACAACACCACACAGTTACCATCATGAAATTAAATTATAAATACAGGGTAAGTTATTTTAAATTGTTTATTTGAAAGCTTAAAAGAACATGAAGTGAATGAAATACAAATATGATGAATGGCATGTAATGTTAGACTAGCTGAGTTTGCTAGATATAACTGTCATGATTGTGCCCTGCATGGCTTTTAGTTCATTCTGTTTTGCCTTGTTTTGTTATAGTTCTGTTGTTTTCATGGTTTTGCCCTGCGTGGTTTGAAGTTCTTTCTGTTTTTTGTCATCTTATCACCTTAGTGTAGTTAGTCTTGTGTTCTCCCAGTCTCGGTTCTCCCCGTGTCTCTATATCTGTTCCCTTGCCCTCTCGCCCTCTCTGTATCTCTTTGTCTCTCTGTGTTCTCTAGTGTCTCTCTGGGTTCTCTAGTGTCTCTCTGTGTTCTCTAGTGTCTCTGTGTTCTCTAGTGTCTCTCTGTGTTCTCTAGTGCCTCTCTGGGTTCTCTAGTGTCTCTGTGTTCTCTAGTGTCTCACTGTGCCCTCTCTGTATCTCTTTGTCTCTCTGTGTTCTCTAGTGTCTCTCTGGGTTCTAGTGTCTCTCTGTGTTCTCTAGTGTCTCACTGTGCCCTCTCTGTATCTCTTTGTCTCTCTGTGTTCTCTAGTGTCTCTCTGGGTTCTCTAGTGTCTCTGTGTTCTCTAGTGTCTCTCTGGGTTCTCTAGTGTCTCTGTGTTCTCTAGTGTCTCTCTGTGTTCTCTAGTGTGTCTCTGTGTTCTCTAGTGTCTCTGTGTTCTCTAG
>OMKK01084106.1:0-11860 GCA_900302305.1 Polymixia japonica | reverse complement strand
GACAGAGAGAGAGAGACAGAGAGAGAGAGAGAGAGACAGAGAGACAGACAGAGAGAGAGAGAGAGAGAGAGAGAGAGAGAGAGAGAGAGAGAGAGGCACACATTTCAAGGGGAAAAATGGAAATTAAATTTGGGGAATGAACTGGAAACACTGGATTTGTATCTTTAATAAATGTACATTTAAATAACGTGGTCATGCAGCTACTGGTATGAGTCAGTCTAAAAAGATGCTACATAGAATTACAGAATTTTCTTATCAAGAAACTGCTTGGAAATTAGCTGTGATGAAAAAACTGTTGCAGCCGGTGGCAAATAGTAACCCTGATGATCTACTTTTTTTTAGTTCTTTTCAATGTTTAGTTTGGAAATTGTTCTTTTAAAGAAAAAAGCAGTGGCTCACAGGGGCTGTAGAATAAATGCATGAAGGAATTAATTTAACAGAAGTCCTGGTTAAAAAGGTTCACTGTAAGACAAGTAAGGGTTCATTACCTGGAGGTACGTTTTTTTTTGCCTTGCCCTTAGGTGCAGGAGGTAAAAGCTCGACCTCCCCTGGGGGCATCAGGGCGACCTTTTGCAAAAATATCTTTTCCAAGGCCTGCGCCATCAGCACTATGTCATCTGTTGGCTAGAGTAGAATGGGAACTCTGTGAGGCATTAGTTATCATCAGACAGGATTGGAGACACAATTTTCAATCCAGATGAACCAGCACAAGAAAACAATCACTGCTAATTGCTAATCAACAGGGTCCATTTGCACTTACGAAGCTTCTCACCTTGTTATATATGTAGCAGTTTGTAAACATGGTGTTAAAGTCTTGCATACATTCACTGGCACTCCAATAGTAGTTGTTCTCCAGTCTTTTCTTGATCGTCCCCATGTCCATAGGGGTCTTGATTATATTATGATAATCCTAATTAACAAAAAGATTCAGATCAGTTACATATGGTGTTCATTTCTGTTCCTTCAAAACAACAATCAATTTTAACATTTTAGCTGTATAATTATTTAATGTTAATGTTATGTAATTTTAGGTTTAGCTACTGTTTTTCTTTATTTAAATAATTGTGAAACCGTTACATTTAGGCTGATACAGCTACCAAAATCAAAATCTGGCATTGTAACAACACTATAAAACTCTTGTTGAACAACAATCATTTGCATACAATTGGCTTTGCATACAGGTTATTACATTTCTTTCTGTTCACCCTATCCTTGCCACAGAGACGGCAGTTAGTTAACTTAAATTAAACTGGCTTTTTTGTTACATATGGTGAGTTAAATCTTAAAATTAAGTTTAAAAAATGAAATATGATGGTGTTGAGGCAATTGTTTGTCATTTAAAAGGCCAGTTTTTGAATGTTAATTATTTTACTGTACAAACTGCCAAGCAACTCAGCCGTGCTGATTGGAAAACAGTTTGTACTTGGTTCGGTGGAGCAAGTATTTAACATTTGGGAGGAATCTAGTGGTGCGTTAATAGCATGCTCTGCTGGACAAAGTGTGTGTTGTCAGTTTTACAGTAGTATGGCTCCTATTTTACTGCTTTGAGGAAATGCATTCCTGCCAATATTGAAAGATTTCTTTGGTGATAACAATATATTGGTGGATAGCAGATAATAACAGATAATATTAGATGGCTTATATCAATTTGGCATTAGTATGGAGTGGAGATGGGCAGAGTAAACAGAAGAAATGAGTAGCCATTACGGATATTAAATTATTTTACAAGTATGATTAACATGAGGTCATTTACAGATATAGAAAACTGTTGCTGATTGAGTTAAATACTGCATTAATTGGGCTTAATTTCCTTATAATCTGGAAAGACATACACCTACATTCACACAGCCTGTGAACAACTCTTGTGTATTTAAAGGGTCTTCTCTTAATCATTAATCTTTTCAAGTCTTTTAATATCTTAATTCAAAACAAAGTATGCTCCCATATCTCGTGTTGATTACCCTAAAAGAACAGTTGCCTTTTCTACCCATACACCAATTGAATAAGTTTGAGGCCTTAGCTTAAGGCATTATGACTTTCATCAAATGTCAGGCTTATCATGTTCATCTGATAATTGCTTGGCCCAAAACCATAATGCCCCAGGAACAGAGCGTGAAGATCAGGATGTACAAGTGTCCCCCCCCCCTCTCCATTAATGTAATACATTCATTCTTGGGGCTCGGTTGCAGAAGAATAATGATTTGAAGCCGATTGCATTAGTTTTAGACAATGACTGATTGCCGAAACATTGAAAAATGAATGTATACCAACTTTTACTGGTCATTTTTTGCCCCTTACCTTGTGTATTTACAGGCAATATTTAGCTCATATGGGCAACATTGGCTTCATAATGCCATCCCTGGATTGGTGAAATTACTAAATTAAGCAATCACACAATTCTGAAATGAATGCTAACTGACACCAGATACAAATAAATAGTAAATAAACAGTCTACTCACCGGCAGCCCAAGTTTAACAATATCAACCGGCTGGTAAAAGGGCCAAGCAAACTGGTGTCGCCACAGCGTCTTAACCACTACATTCTGCATGTACTGTAACTGGTTGGTCTTCCGGCCTGGCTTGGTGGGGTTGGTCACCTCGGGGGGTGGCAGGTTGACTAGCTGTGGAGGACCTGGAGTCGCTGTCGTCACTGCTGACATGATGGCGATGGGAAAAGACCGGTGTTCAAATACTATCCCCAACCTCTGCTTGTCGTCTTTGTCTTCAGTGAGTTCTGTAGTTCTGATCCATCAGCTCTTCAGAGACTCTAGAGGAGCAGCATCCCATTTCAGAGGCCTAGTTTGTGCCCTGTGGACATCCAAACAAAGACATTGTTATGAAAAAGGTTACACAAATTTGGAGTAAGGACAGTGCAGTAAGTAAAAGATTATGTCATACAAGTAATACATAGGTTCCATACAAGACATGGAGGTATACTAAACTCAACTGGCTGACAATATAATGGAGCGGTTTTTGTGTGTATTATGAATTATGCATTTGGATAGCAGGCAACAATATAAACACTACAAACTCCTCCCACCTAAAACCAACATCCACTTAGAGCAACATAATAGTCCAACTCCCAAACAAAGCAACTAACATGCTAATTTAACAAATGTATCAAGTAGCCAACATTAAAGGACAAATCAGCACATAATCATATAATGCACATGCAGTGAATAGCATCAATCCTGTAATTAATATCAACATTTACCAAACCCTGTCTCTGCTTCTAGGGCAGAAAGTCATTGTTGTACTGCCCTCTATGTTGTACTGCCCTCTATGCCCTCAACCGTGTTACACTGGCCACTCCCCAATCAATGCCAAAGCAGGTATTTTCCCTTTTGCTTCGCAATCTGATCTGATGAAAACAGTGTGCTTACGTACACTATAACCGAGATAGCGTAATGACAACCCAACACGTTTGGCAACTACACGGTCACCCAATTAGCTAATCATTTTAGGAAAAAGATGCAATTAGGTAAAGTTGTAAGAAAAGTATTCTGATACAGCAGAAACACAAGAAGGACAAAGTACTTTAAGTCTTGGTCCCCTTTTGAGGGAAAAGAAAACAAACGTCAAGCGCTATAGACCACATTGGTAAATGACATTGTAAAATACTGTCAAAACATTGCCATATCAATCTTTACATTGAAAATGTATTGTATGACATGATGTCATAATTATTTCACAAGACTCCCTGCCTTGAAGGGTTTAATCCCATTCAATGGAAAGATTTCTTAGGCAGAGATTTGAAGTCCACCTCCAGTATTTTTGTTTTTTCTGGCATTTTAGAGCTGTTTATTATTGTCCTACGCTAACCCCTGCTGGTATAAATCGATTCCATAGTCACCACAATACATTTTTTGACAAGTTAGTGAGTTTTGCATTCAAAATTTCAAGCTCCTCCGTAAATGGTACTTGGAAAACAGTGATGTATCCAAGCTGCCATGGTTTTGCTAGCGTGTGGTGTTCTATAGCTAACCATAGTGCTCTGTTTCCGTTTGAAGAAAAACTTGAGGGGGAAAGCAGGAAGTAAAATTGGCTGGAGGACAGCTTTAAAACTGCCCGTTTAAATCTCCAGTTATCAACATCAGTGGACTCACTATTACTGCCACTCTGCTGTAATTATAGGGTAATTATAATTGCCCGATAAAGGAAATAAAAATAAAGGATTTTAATCCTTTTAGATCTTAGTGCAGGGCATACTAGTCTCCAATACAATCCTATAGGGCACATCACACCGTTTTGATGCCATCTAAGCCATTCCCCAGGCACACAAATACCAGCAGCTAGCAAAGACAAACAATGACGTGCTGAAGGAATGGCCAAGCAAATAAATGTAGGTCCAAGTCGAAAATGGCAGGACGTATCCTTTGAAAGCCCAACATGATTGATTTTTTTTTACATTTTTGAGCCGATACATGCATCCTGGTGCTGCACAATAGCTTCCCACAATGAATCAAGTCCAAAGATTTCCATTTAAGACATTTACAAATGTTTTGCGTAGAAAATGTAATTTTCTCAGCCAAAAACATATTTCCCACATGAAATGATGTGTGATGTTTCATGCTCAGATGTGTCTAGCCTACAGAGACAGCTGTAAAATTACAGCCCATGTAAAATAAAAATCTTCCGGTTCAAATATCCCATGTCACCATTCTTTGCTTACTTCTGGTGAGTATTGTTTTTTTAAAACAAACAAAAAAAAGGAAGAAAAAACAAGGCCACAGTTTGTAACTAGTTCAGCTCAAATCTCTTAGAACATTCTCTGTCATAATAGGAAATTCCTCATCTTTCGCAAAATGCATTACCTCTGGAGTTCCTCAAGGTTCAATATTAGGTCCCACCCTGTTTTCTATTTACATGTTCCCACTTGGCCACATTATCCTGAACAATTATTATCCTTCAAAATAATTTCATTGCTATGCCTATGACATATGGCTGTATGCACCCAACAGCCAGTCACTAAGTCATTCTCAAAGAATGCCTCAGTTACAGAAGTGCTAGATGACACAAAATGATTGCAGCTATATGAAAACAAATCAGAAACGGTATTATTCGACTATGAAACACGCTTGATCAGATTACTCTTTCATCAAACGTGAAGTCATCTGCCAGAAATGTGCAGTTAGATCTGGCCCCAAACTATATCACTGACGACTTAACCTGTTATGAGCCAATGTGCAGCCTCAGATCTTCAGGCAGTGGCCTTCTGGTCATTCCTAAGCTTGGGACTAAAGATGGCCAAGCTTTTTATTTTGTAAAACTTAAAAAGGATAGGACACCATTGTGCTGAGAATAACTATTGTTTACAAGTACCACAGTACACAAGGAATTTATAAATTGCACTCTAATCGGACTTGCTAAATTCTAGACTAGACATGTCCCTAAAATAATACAAATCACGAGTATACTTCTTATGCCTGGTACCCACTGGCATTAATTATTAATTATCCTATTAATTACTGGCTCCAGTAATTTACAGGACAGATGGATATTAATTGATACATATTAGTTAAACATCGTTGAAAAGTATTAAAAATACTCAAAAGCAACGCAATGAGTCAAAAGTACAATAACGCATCACAGTTAAACGCACCACGCCGTCCAAGTCCGCGTTAAAACAACAAACAACAACAATTCAACCGCGTATTAAAGCGTCACAAACGAAACAGCCCCACAACACGTATATAAACAAAAAAACAGTTTAAAGTTTGTCTCCGGTTATGATTACAACGTCTCGGATGAGGCAGAACAAGCTGCAAGACGCAGAACTCAAATCGTGTCGCTTCACAAACACAACAACAACAACAACAACTGATGTGTGTGTACTTGTTTTCCACGGTTATGGCGGGTTTGTACCGTGTTTAACACAACACTCACACACACACACGCTGGTCACCACAGCCTCCACTCACTCACCCGGGGGAACAAGCTAACACTCACTAGCTACATTACGAGCCGCCAGTTAGCCACTACTCACTCACCCCTAGTCTGAAATCTCCACATAAACTAGTAGTTACAACACTTTAAATGGTAGCTCAAGCAACGTTGCAGACCCACAAGTAAGCTTTATCTACCCGGGTTAACGCTGCAGCGGTGTTGGAGAAACAGCATGCAGGGCTAAACGTGTGCAGCTAGCTTGGCTAAAAACCCCGCTATGGAGAAAGAAACGTGCATCGCAGCATCACATCTCGTCATTGAACCGATAAAACACCCCAGCACTCAATAATAATCCCCCCACCCCCCGTACGGGAAATAAAGAGCAGACGGCACGTCAAAAGCGCGATACTAGTTGGTGTATTACTTTGGTGGGGCCTTCTTGTTTGGTTGCTTGCAGCCAAATACTTTTTGCTTGCTGTGTAGTCCGATAGGATCCTGTTTAATTTGGAGGAGGCCAAGTACCAAACACGAAGCGACAAAGAATCTTGCGGGATGGAGTTCCCACCAGCTACCGGTAGTCGCAACGTCAATGACTCCCTGACGAAGAGAGCTTATAGGAAAGAGTTCCCACCAGCTAGTAATAGACGCGATGCCGTTGACATCGCACTCTTTTTTTAGGTTCCCGCGCAATGAATCACGGGAGAATCGCGGCGAAGGAGCGGTCGTCGCTTCATCCGGTTGATCGCTGGTCGCGGCTCGAAAGAGGGCCATCTTTGAAATTAATGTTTGCGAGAGTGTGGTTGTATGTGAATGTTCGGTGTTGTGGACTCGGTTTTAATGTCACATAGGGAAAGAAAGCCCTTCTAATGCGTTTTGACTGCAACAAAAGTACATGCATATTTTTTCTCCCACAAAAGAGAACGTCTCTTAGGGCACTGATTAAGTTTGTCCCTCGATGCCTGCCGTTACATCTCACGGTAATACGCAAACTCAAAGAAAAAACACATTCTTCCTAAAAAAAGACATCCAAATGAAAGACCGTCCGCCAGGAGATCAATGCTTCACATGTTTGTTTCACTTTCTAAAATGATAGGATTATAACAAAGAATCAGAGTTAGTTTTTTTCACATTTCACAATTTCACTTTACAGTGTATACAAAAAATGTAAATATCGATTGATAACTTACATTTATTTTATTTTATATCCATAAACAAAACAATATTATACGGACAACCAAACAGTTTTATATAATAACGCAGAGTCGCCATCCTGTCCGGAAGGTGGCGGTGACGCACCACGCTGCCCCCCCAGAAGAAGAAGAAGAAGACGAAGAAGAAGAAGCAGTAGCACATTCCCCGCCTAAGCTCCATTACATCCAGGCGTCCCTTAGATTTACACAGTTTCAGTAATCGCCAAATAAACATACAAGCGTTCCTCTGTGACCATTACGAGGAATAACGTTAGCCGACCGATTGACCGCATTATAACCTGCTGTAAGTATCACATGTGCTTTGCCAGCTCATCTATAGCCGTTTCTTATTGTTTGAAGGGAGGCCCATACCATGGTTGTTTGGTTTGTCGCTATATTGTCTAGATCCTATCATAAGCTCGCCAATAAAGTAGAATAATTACGTTAAAGGTGTTTTTGTATTGGTAAAAACATAATTTCACAATACGACTGCTTTAAGGTAAATCTCAACAGTAAAATGTCAGCAGCATTTTCAATGAAGGGACGAATTAAATTTAGCCCTTTGTTTGCATGCTGCATTTTCTATTATTAAATATGAAACAAGATCTTTTAAAGCAATGTCATATATTGTAGCTATGTTTATTATTTTTTTGACGTTTTGGGCATTAAGATCACATTGTTAAATATTTAAAGGTAGACCTGATGGGGAGGAGGATGCAGCCAGGTGGTATTTTTCCACTGTTTGGATGCCTCTGATTTCTCACAGTGAAATGAGAAAGGAGCAGTAGTATATCCCTGTTTGATACCCTCTGCCACTATGAACCCTTGGTTTAATACCACTTAACTGAACCATCGCCGACATATATGATTTCAAACGCCTGTGTAAATTACTAAAATAAAATATCTAAAGTCTCTAGCACGAAGCTGTGCTCCATGACATCAACAGTTATGCTCTATATTAAAAATACTTGTGTCTAGCTCACAGAAAATGTGACAGGCGATCGCAAATCATTGTAAGAAGATAGCTTTAATCTTTGTGAGAAAATGCATGCAAAAAAAACTAAGCATACAGTCATGCAACATTGACAGTTAAAACAGTGGATGAAAACTAGCAAGACTTAAAGGAGAAGTTCAGTTGCTAAACTAACATAAACAGTGTTGGTTACTCACACCCATGCCAGTCAAATGCCAGTTTGAAAGTCTGCCTTTAGAAGCCAATTCAACGAGCTGAGTTCAAAACTGCATACAAATGACCATCAAATATCCCAAAACGGTTCATGCTGCAGAATGCAATAGTTCTGTAGCCAAACGATTGCAAAGTGAGTCCAAAAAAGTGTAATTCCTTAAGTATTTAGCCTTGTTTCTTCTTCTGGACTTTCGTAGTCCTGACTGTGGGCAGGCACATGCTTCAAAATTGAGTATTTCGGTGAAGATGAAGCCAGGCTAAAGACTCGCTGTGCAATCGTTTGGCTACAGAACCCTTGGATTCTGCAGCATGAGCCGTTTTGGGATATTTGATGGTCATTTGTATGCCGTTTTGAACTCTGGGCAACAATGGGTCCCATAACAGCCATTGAATTGGCTTCTAACGCCGTCAATATTATGTGGACTTACAAACTTCAGTTGGGATTCAACTGGCATGGTGGTGAGTTTAGTTTGACAGTTAGTTTGATAAGTGAACTTCTCCTTTAATGTTAAGGCAATAACAAAATGGCATGCCCACTGTAAAATGGCTCTAAAATGCATCCAATTTTGAATTGCTTTCTTCCAAATTGATGAACTCCTTAATATATGATTCTACATAGAGCTGCTACCGCTCACTGTAAACATTGTATTTATTGTTGAGGATCAAGCGTTGCCTTACATTGAACAAATGTGTTTTTGGACCTCTAGGACCCAATACAAGTCGTAGTCAGAACCTTTCAACTAATGCTGGTTGCCCTGTACTTTATTACAGCATCATAAATTGGGCATGGTTGGAAACTTGTTATTTGTGTATCCAAAAAACCCTTTTACTTTTAATTATTATTAGGTGATATGAGTCTAGTTCAAGTTATGAGCTGCGTAGAATATCAGTTTCATGCTAAATAGTAATTAACTAATGGTGTATTGTTTTGGCTCAGGGTAGCACACGACAACAACAACCCTCGGTAACCATGGCAACAGAGGATAAGAAACCAGAGACTGATACAAAGCCTCCAATTGTATCATCAACATCTGCCAGTCAGAGCAAGGTACAGTGTTCAACGTTTTGCTGCCTATTAGGTGCTGGTAGACTCAAGTATAGCAATGATGGTGTAGGAGTGCTCTGTCTGTGTCACTACCTCTTCCTCAGGCAGAGTGTGACATACCGATTTCTTAAACCACCGTGTTCACCACAGGCTCCTCCTCTCCACGGTGACTGTGTTGTGTCACCTCACCTTGCTGCAGTCACGGCTTTAATTGAGCTGGCTGAGGTGTCAGTAGTGTGTCGTCGATTGGCAGAACACGTAGTAACACTAGTAGACCGTGATTGGACGGCAACTATTCTGCAACAGGAAATGAGACGACCTGTGATCAACATCGACCGACGTTCCTCATGTCATAGAGAATGAAGTAGACTTTGGGCGTGCGTTTCTTGAGTTGCTGGTGGTGTAGGTGCACTAATAGGCTACAGAACATATGCAATTTGGTGGACACTTTTATCCAAATCAGCTTGCAGTACCATGAGTACATACATGTTTTAGTATGGGTGACCACAGTGGGAATTAAATCCCTAATCCTATCTTTCTTGGTGCCATGCTCTGTCCATTGAGTCATACACATTAGTTGTTTTTTGTTTAATCTATTTGCTGGTACAAATCTATGTGAGACACTGCCATGAAAGCCTATTATTTTGGATAATTGCATGCCTGTGGGTTTCACATTGTTTGCAAATTAAATTGATAATTTGTAAATGTCTGTTTTCTTGTCGCTTTACAGTCTGCACCAGCCAAGCCGAACTACAGCCTGAAATTTACATTAGCAGGCCACACCAAAGCTGTCTCCTCAGTCAAATTCAGCCCCAATGGAGAATGGCTTGCCAGCTCATGTGAGTTGACCTGTCACTGCAACACAAGATGTGTAGTCATACTAAATCAAAAGTTGTCTTGTTCTTCCTTCTTTCTACCACTTGTGAGCCAGTGTCCATGTACGCTGTCGCGCTCTGATGACTGGTTGTTAGTTCAGGTGCGTGGAATTGTCTGTCAGATTGAAGTAGAAGTCAAAGGCGTGTCATGTCACTATGTCTTTTTTGTTAATAAATGCGATTATTTTGGCTTGATTTTTAACAAACCTTTTTTTTTTTTCTGCAGTGCACAAAATTTGCTTTTGACATTTTACTCTACTGTCAATTAATACTCTGGTAAATGTAAGGGCTGCCTTTGACATTTTGAGTTTCAGAATGTCTCCACCAGGCTCTTGGCTTACTGTACGAAAAAAAAATATTTTCTTTTTTTGTGCTATTCCCTAAAAATGGCATACTAGCATTTTTAGCATTCCTTATTCAAACCACCTGTAACATAACTAGCAAGGAAAACTTGAAATGATGCCCAACTTTGATATAGCTACAACTGAGAATTATCTGAACAATTTTGAACCTATGGTCCAAAATATTCAGAGACTATGGTAAAAGAGTAGTGGTTATTTGGTCTGCCAACATCAGTAATTGGAATTGACATTGTGTTACATAGTTATAATAATCTGTGTTTATATTTTTTTCGTATGCATATCTTGGTATTCATTCATAACCCAGTGCTAAAATGTTGTCATTACAGCTGCTGACAAACTCATCAAGCTCTGGGGGGCATACGATGGAAAATTTGAGAAAACCATATCTGGACACAAACTTGTGAGTTCTGATTGATTCCTGTGTTTAACAAATCTGTGTTTTTATATTAAAGGGGGAACAGTACATGTAAAAAAAACAAAACAATGACCTGTAATGTATTGTCCAACTGTGACTAATCTTAAAGGATAATTCCGGTCAATTTCGACCTGGACTTCATTTCCATATCTTTTCCTATCGTACTGATCGGCTCTGACCAAAATCTCATCAATTTGTTATAGCGATGCTTACGGACTCAGTTGGCTGGGATCCCTAGTGTCCAATACAATCCTCCGCGGCAAATACAACAGCAAAAATCATTCACAAAATCATCCAAAATGTGTCCTTCTCAAAATGGTGGCGTTCATCCTGCAGTAATATATAGATGTTATAAAAACAAAACAAAAAGCTATATATATAGGTACATATATGTATATTAGGTACACCTTGCTAGTATCGGGTTGGACCCCCTTTTGCCTTCAGAACTGCTTCAAGGTTTGACGTGTTGTGCGTTCAGAGATGGTATTCTGCATACCTTGGTTGTAACGAGTGGTTATTTGAGTTACTGTTGCCTTTCTATCATCTCGAACCAGTCTACCCATTCTGCTCTGACATCAACAAGGTATTTTCGTCCACACAACTGCCGAAAATATCCAGTTTCTCCTTTTCAGACCATTTTCAGTAAACCATAGAGATGGTTGTGCATGAAAATCTCAGTAGATCAGCAGTTTCTGAAATACTCAGACCAGCCCGTCAGGCACCAACAACCATGTCACGTTCAAAGTCACTTAAGTCCTCTTTCTTCCCCATTATGATGCTCAGTTTGAACTTCAGCAAGTTGTCTTGACCACGTATACAAGCCTAAATGCATTGTGTTGCTGCCAAGTGATTGGCTGATTAGCTATTTGTGTTAACAAGCAATTGAACAGGTATACCTAAT
>OMKK01084104.1:0-11671 GCA_900302305.1 Polymixia japonica | reverse complement strand
CTGTAAATGAATTTCAACCTGTTTGCAGGCTCATATACAGTACACACCCACACACACACACACACACACACTCACACACACATGCAACGTTACACATAAACTAATGGGCACATATACTCACACGCCTTTGGTGTGTTTTGACAAGAAATCTTTTTGTGTGGAGAACAGTCTTGGTTTAATGAGAGTGGGGGCCTAACCTGTATGCTCTGACAAGAGCCCCTAATGACAGCTATTTGGAGTCTTTTCTGTTTACCCCTCCATTTGGAGACCATGTTTAATTAGAAATGGTTGTTTTTTCAAGCAGAACAACTCACATTGTTGTCGTAAAAGGCCCCCAAAGAACTTCAGATATTCTTGTGAGCAACATCTGCTGCTCCCAGAAAACAGAAAGGAATGAAATAAAAGAAAAAAAAAAAAGGCGCGCATTGTTGAGAGAGCTGGTAAGAAAGTTTGGAGAACAGGTGGCTTATTTCTCTTTTCTTTTATTCAACAGCGATAGTCACATACACATATACATACATACATACATATATACACACACATATATATACAGTATATATATAGTGGCTTATCTTTAAACATAGCAGAGCACCTTGAGATAACCACACAGGTTTGAAGAAAATCTTTAGAAAATCCACTATGTTTACAGGCAGCAATCCGCCAGCCTCAACATGACACAAAGACGACTGATGAGTAAAGTGAAGCTGGCAGATAACCAAAACGCATGCCAGAGAAGACTCTTTGGCGTATGTCAGTATCAGCAGAGGTCCCGGGCTCAGATGGCTGCCTCGTGCATCAGCCCACAGTGCCTCAATGCTCTCACCCCCCCCCCTTTACCATACAACATAATTTACCCCCCAAGAAAAGCAATGAAAATTCCCTCAGAACCCCTCGGAGTGACTCCATCAGTCTGTGCCTGCCTATCTGTAAATGCCAGCTCATTTCTCAAGCTAGGCCCCACAGTTGGACTCCAAACGCTGCTCACCGCTCATTCTTATGCATCCCTCCTGCCAAACGGCACATCAACTGGGATGAGGAAGATGCCTGAAGTTTTCCTGGACTACATTGCTACGAGATATCAGAGGGAAGCGAGTTGAGGCGGTTTTAAGGTGAAAGCTGTTGGCTTGGGCTAGGGCCTCTGAAAACCTGACTGAAATGGTAAAAAAAAAGGGGGAGACAACTATAGGAAGCTCTGCACCAGGTCTGTTGTCGTTGGGGATCGGATGCGCGCGGCTTTGGAGCACATGAGGCTATAGAACTCCAGGGTTTCCTCTTCATTGTCTTCCGCCTTAGCTCTCAACCTCCATCTTGGGGCCGTGTCATTGCCACAGTGTTGTGGTTGAAGCTAGCTATCTGGCTCTTCTGTATATCCCTCAGTCACAGCTGCTTCCTCATGCCATCTGTCCAAGTGATGGTGGGGAGTCCCAGAGAGCAAGGCCCTGCCAGGCTCCATGTACCCTAGCTCATCTGCCACAGAATTTAGACATTAATGAGAGGAGGGAACTCAGAGTAGCTATCAGACTACCTCTGTGATTTAAGTTCTGCTCCTCACCAGAGATAGTGGTCTCAGGCAGATGTACTGATGGCGGTTGGTGAGCCAGAATAAGACCCAGTGATTCTGACCCTAGAAAACTGAGGCTAACAATGTTTTTTTTTTTGTTTGTTTTTTTATCTTTCATCATAATTTTGGTGAGTTTCACAACAGCTCTTAGGGTTTGTTTCTAGGGTTTCAGTCACTCACAATACAATTAATTCGTACCAATGTTTCACGATTTGTAAAATAAAAGTTAAAAAAAACATTAGCTATGCAGTTATTGCAAAGCAAAAATAGGCTGCTCCAATGCCATTTTCTCATAATTCCATGTATCAAAAAATAAATATACACTATAAGCCCTCCTCATCTTGTGGCGGAAAAGACAGGAATATTGGTTAAAAAATAATTCCCCTTGTAGTGCACCTCTGTCATCTTATTTCATGTCAATACATGTGTGGAAACAGATTATTTTGACTTTTGGTGAAACCAAGAGCAATAGCACCCTCTAATGTTTGCAAATAAATTATGGCAGTCAACATAAATGGGCTGATTATCGTGAGCCCCTCGAGTATTTTCGGATTAACATTGAACTAGTGTCAAGTGTGTGACATGTGTGACGTATTATACGCAGTGGCGCGCCTGCGCGCCCATGTATTTTCCATTGGGGCTAAATCTGCTCAGCCCATACCACCTGAAGAAGATGAAACTAACCAAAAAAGTAATTTCTCTGAGGCACAAAGGCACAGGATAGACTGAATGCACTGGCTATGCTGTCTACAGAACGGGAACTCCTCCACAATTCACCAGACTTCAGTGAGATGGTGAATAACCTGTTAGCATGTCAGAAAGCACGTTGCTGTGAACTGTCTCTATTGCTAGGTATTAGGCATTGGGGTTTTTTCAGTCCTGCCACCAAACTTCAGCGCAAGCTGCCACTGCACTAATTACGTAAATTACAAAGTACATGCTACAATAAATTTGCATGAAAAACATGTCCCTTTAACCTGATGTTGCCTCACACACAGACCAGCTATTATTCATTCCTCAGGTGTGTCTATCTGCCTCAATATGCCCTGAATGGCAGCATAAGACAATTACAGCTTATCTCCATTTGGTGTTGTCACCACAAATCAGATTTCACAGTGAATTACATGGATTAGGCCTGTCGTCCACGAAAGGAAAACGAAGTTTTAGCTCTGAGTTTTGCTTTGTGCCACATGCCGTCTGCCTTGTTATGGAACGATGAAAAAAAAAAAAATAACGTTTCTCTGCAGGGAGATAGCTCTAGACAGGCAAAGTCTAGGAAAGTGTAAACAAGGTCTTATAAATGGTCTCTCTCTCTCCCCATCACGCTCGTTTTTCCAGGAGCTAGCGCAACAATCATATACAGGCTGGCCACCCACTCACTGCAAATAACCGTCAACAACATAAACAAGGAATGGTTTTAAGCAGAAGCAGAAATAACTATAGTGCTTAGACAGCTATACCGAAGATGTTTCTTTGACAAAAAACACAAAACTCAAATGCCAGTGCGTCACGAGACAAATGACAGGGTGGGTTACATTCATGCATATAAGGATGTAAATTAGCTTCTCTTTGCATAAGCCACCCCATTAACTGCTAATCAAGAACTCCACTCCTCTGCATATGTTAATAAAGCTGTCATCCAACTAATTACATCTCCCGTTGTAAGTGGCTGGTTAATATACTCCACAGGAAAAGCCTACTTTCACCTCAGTAGTACATGGATGTGTAAAACATAGTAACAAAGCCACGTTAGTCCTTTTCCTTAAAACAAATAAAGCCAGTGGCAAATTTGTACAGTTCGCAACTTCTACAAAACATTTGCCCTCATCTTACAAAGCAGGGGAGTTTGATCCAAAGGCTGTTCTGTTAGTATGCTAAATAAGCCTGGCAGAGCGAAGTCCTGAATATTCATGGCAAGCAACTGTGCCACTGAGGTTCCTGTGAAACCCCATTTTCAAAACAGGGGACTTTCATTAACAGCACTTTCCGTCCTGGAACCATTTGGCCTTTCGTCTGTCATTTCAACTTAATTCCCTCTGTCATAAAAAGAGAAACAGTCATGCCAGGGCCACACAGCATCACCGGGGATGGTTGGGACTGGGAAAAAAAAGGGGAAAAAAAGACCAAACAAGGTAGCAAGCTGAGCTAAGGACCACTGTGTGCTCGTGAGCCGCCATTGCTATCGCGGCTGTGTCTTGGCAGCGTCTCGGTTGATTGGCTAAGCCGACGGTGCTTTGAATAGGTAATCAGACTGTGCTGCCTCTATTCCCCCTCGTAGCGTGGTGATGGGAAGTGATGTATCTGCCCTGTGCACACCAAACCTCCGCCGGTGTCTCCGTGTGTCAGTAAATAATGTGGCATGCCAACCATGCGCTGCATAGTGAGCCTAGCCTGGCGGCTGGCAAACTAATGATGTAGCACCGCCTTAAAGCCACTTCCCTGTGTATGGCCATTCATCTAGCTCCTCCTTATCGTCTACAAACACACGTATCCAAACACACATAAACTCACACACGCACACAAACACAGGGCAACATACATCAGGTTATGCATCACTGCTAGAGAAATGATCCGCAAACGAAATGGAATGACGGAACAGGAGGAAGGAACCGACGTTTAAATCTACCACTTTGGACGAACGCCACACTGCGACCTGAAGGCTACGGTATCAATAAATGTTCTTATCATCGTTAGAGAAAGACTAATTGAAACGCTGTGTCTCTGCATCTTAGTTTTTGAGACCCGCTTTGTTTGCATGCTCCAGTTTGCGCGCAATTATTAATTCATGCCCGTTTAACAGCTATGTTTGCCGGGTCTGTCAGCTCCTCACAAAAATCCAACCCTCACGTTCCCAGGGAGCCGCGGTAGGCAGCACTGAGCAGTGTCACTTTTGTGCTTATGCAGGGGGAATTGTTGAACAGATCCCCCTCAGGTAACACTCAGTCAGGCTGGTGAACACTGTTTCTGTCTAATCTGCTCGGTAAAACTCCTCGGTTGTAAAATGACAATGTCACCACAAAGTATGGGAGCAGGATTTGTCAACCTGTGGGTTCGGTTTGCAGACATAGCTGGCTCCTCTTCAGGTTCTGTTTCTCGCTCAGTCTCTCAGCATATCCTCAGGAGCTTCTTCCCACGCGATGTCCCCGGCAAGTCCCATCCTGTCATTCCCTGTCTGAAAAAAACTACCGTAATTGGACAAATCAGAACTCTCCATGTTTGCCAAGCAACACTTGGAACACCTGTCTTAATTTCATCATTCTATCAGTCTTCTTCTCCCTCTGCTTGCTTCCATCTACCTCTCTCTCTCTCTCTCTCTCTCTCTCTCTCTCTGTCTGTCTCTCATCCCGGTATCATTAGCAATGGCCTCTGCAGCGGCAGCGCTGGGTCTACGACACCTTTTTAATATCCAAGAGGAGCTTGCAATGGGAGGAACGCAAGGCAGACGGTCCAGAGTGAGAATTCATTATTCGGACCCTTCCGTGGCCCGCTCCAGCTGCTGCCTAACACGTTCCATCTCTCAGCCTCTGAAATAAAACCCCTGCCTGTCCTCCGTATCTGTTGTGACCCCATTATACTGCCAGATATCCAGCTCTGTGATGAGAGCTACTGTTCTGGCTGTGACATTCTAGGAAAAAAAAAAAAAAAACTCCTTACAATCTACCCACACGGAGATACACGCGCACGCACGCACACACACGCAGGCGCGCGCACGCACGCACGCACACACACACATACAAAGCCACCTGCTTACCTTTTTTTATTCCGTGCCCTAGTGCTCATTGCTCATGCTAGATGAGATTCCAGACATATATATTTATTTGAGGTGAGACAGCGTGCATGACGAGAGGGAGCAGGCAATATGTAATGCACCCGTGCCCCGCACTCGACCCACGGCAAAGGAAGAGAGCGAGAGAGAGAGAGAACAAGAGGGAACGAGAGGGAGAGAGAGAGAGAGAGAGAGAGAGAGAGACGGGCCACCGGTTTGGTCAAGTGTAGAGTCGTTTGCATTGTAGGCACGCAATTTCTTTTTCACCCTCGCCCGATCTATCTATCTATCTCTCTCTCTCTCTCTCAAACACATGCACGCACGCGCATGCACGACCCTCTCCAGGGGTTTGGAAGTCCATCCTCTCCTGCAGTAAAGAGACCCAGCTCACCGTGGAACCGAATCAGCATATCCGATGCGGCATGCATCCCCAGCTCCTCTCTCGCTCGTTGAATGTGCCAAAGCATATCCCGGGCCTGTAGGTTGTGTCTGCAGCCTGGAGTAAAGAGTTCCCTTCTCAAGGGGTCTAACCTGGTGACCTGCTGGCTGGTTGAGGAAAGAAAGAAAAGATAGAGGCAGGTGAGAAGCTTTATAACCATTGCAATACTTAATGCCCCTGGCGCAAACTACCTCCTTTACATACAACATGCCAACTAAAACCATCTCCTTTACATGCCAACCAAAACCATCTCCTTTACATACAACATGCCAACTAAAACCATCTCCTTTACATACAACATGCCAACTAAAACCATCTCCTTTACATACAACATGCCAACTAAAACCATCTCCTTTACATACAACATGCCAACTAAAACCATCTCCTTTACATACAACATGCCAACTAAAACCATCTCCTTTACATACAACATGCCAACTAAAACCATCTCCTTTACATACAACATGCCAACTAAAACATCTCCTTTACATACAACATGCCAACTAAAACATCTCCTTTACATACAACATGCCAACTAAAACATCTCCTTTACATACAACATGCCAACTAAAACATCTCCTTTACATACAACATGCCAACTAAAACATCTCCTTTACATACAACATGCCAACTAAAACCATCTCCTTTACATACAACATGCCAACTAAAACCATCTCCTTTACATACAACATGCCAACCAAAACCATCTCCTTTTGGGTTATTCAAAGGCCAAATTAATTTAATAGCAGCTGAGCTTCTGGTCCAGGAAGGCCCAATGAATAGATATTTGATAAATAATTATAGCAACCAAAGTTGTATTTCAGTCATTTGCCACTGATGCAATTCCAAGCACGACTACCTGCATGCCAGAGAAAGGTCCTCAATTATCCCATTTAGACACATGGCCTTTTGTACCCATATTATGGCTTAATGGGACACAGTGATAGAGTGAGGCCCTTTCCTCCCTCCCAGGATTAAACTCAGCCCTTCTTACACACACATTTCTACAAAGTAAGTATATGGACAGCATTGCCTCCTCTCGGGATTGGATTTTTTTTTTTCTCTTGGTTAAGGTGTAAATCCTAGCTGAATATCAAATTTCCTGCTACTCTACGATTCCTTTCACCAATTTACTGTGAAGACGCAAAACATTTTTTTTTTTTGTCACTTAGATAGGCCAGAGGAGCGCCTGCTCACACTCCGAGTTATACCTGGGCAATTACATTGCAGCCCTGCCCGCTCCGTGCGACCCAGACAGCATAGACGGGTCATGGAGAATATTAAACGGTTGTTCTTGCCTCACCCACTGTGGGCTTAATCTATGGAGGTGTCAGCGTGGGAGAAGAAACAGCAAGGGAGCAAATTTACAGTAAGCCTCTGCACACAAACACACACACCTGCATCTGTTTGTTAACACACTTTTATGCGCAAATGCACGCACTTGCACAGACGCGTACTCGCACGCGCACACGCACATATCTGTAAGCAGACCTCTGCCACCTGCACACTGTGACAAGGTTCCCAGGTAGTCGCGGGGGGGAAGGAGATGGCGATCGCCGCTTCCGGGTCCTTTGGTCACAGTTTAAGATACACTACAGTTATATTGAGATGGATGTGTGCGTCTAAAGCATGAAATACCGCAGCTAACATTTTAACAGATTAGATGAACTAGGGACAAGGGCATTGAATGTGTGTGTGTGTGTGTGTGTGTCTGTGATTAGCAGTATAGAGGAAGAGGAGGTGTTTCTGTCTCTATTGAGAACTATAGGTATGCACCTCAAGAGTCGCAACGTGACTCATCCAAACAGCGTTCATATTCTCTTCTTGTCCGCTTGTCTTCCCCTGTGGGCTTGTTCTCCGATCACAGCCAGAAGTATATCTAGGTACTCCTTCATTAGAAATGCATACTATGCAGAAGGTAAATAGGACGCTTGAATTCACTATCAAACTCCCCTGCAGGGAGTAGACTCAAGAAAAACCTCCAGGGTAGGCTGGCAGGCAGGCACTATATTGCTATGTACCGTAATCACTAATATATTTAGTTCCACCACTGAACAGATGGAAGACTGTTCCACAGGTAGGTTGATCAAGAAAAAGTTTGCCTTTAAGCTAGTGCTAAAGCTAAACATAAACCTGAATACTGCATACTCAACTCAAGGCCCAAGAGGTTCAGTTCCATTTCTGCTGAGCGATAATATGGAATTATGTTGCCTCTGAACTTAAATTCAAGCTTTGTCAATAAGTCTTTCTTCTTTTGCGGAACTTAAAAGATAGCAATCGGAACTGAAGACAAATATCTGATTTAGCCATGAGTTTTGAGTTGAAGTGCAGTTGTGGTCAAAGAGGAATATTGGTGACAGTGAGTCAAATACCAGTACTAACTGAAACCAGAGAAATGGCAAAAATATCAAAGTGAGTATAGTGTAATCAATGTAATCAATGTAATCAATCACATAATTTGCTTGTGATTAATCAAATTTTGTAGTTTCTAAGAATACTTATCTTAAAATCCAGGATATTTAAACTTGGAACCAAAATAATATAGAAAAAAACACAAAGAGAGCATATTAAATTAAATACTATAGCATGTTTTCAATTGCAAACGGAAATCAAAATTGGGACAAATTCAATACTTGAGTGAGTTAGGCCCCACATTCATCTTTGCAAGGTGTGTTTGTGTGTGTGTGTGTGTGTGTGTGTGTGTGAGAGAGAGAGAGATGGAGAGACAGAAAGCGATGGAGAGGGAGAATGAGAGAGAGAGAGAGATGTCGCCGGATGCAATTCGAATGCAGTTTTCCACTATATTAACTGCTTGTTGGCTTTCGATTTAGATAATATTGTTCAAAGAGTTTGAATTCACACTTTACGTCTACAACTCGTCTCTGCTGACATCATCATAATTAACGGCGCTGCATTTTATTACCGCGTTAAACATTTTGCATTAATTGCATGCGTTAATTTTGGCCGCCCTGCCGTGGATATGACTGAAAGAATAAATATGTGTTTGCTGTATGGGCAAATTTTGAGTACACAGAAATCCTTTGGTTCTGTAGCATGTCCTGAATTCATGAGGAATAATAATAACTTTCTCAACACCTAATTTTGCATTTTTCTTCTCTGCTGTGCCAGCACAGGAAGTGAATCTGATGTTGCTGATAATAAGGTTCAAATAATTTCAAGGAGCATTCTCCAAAACTCAAAAAACATGGTGTTCCAGATTATGATGTTAATGGGAGACAGCTTGTGTGTACTGTTAGCTAGCGAATCTAGCCTTTGCACTCTTATGGGAAACAACGAAAAACTGTTGTAGGCATGGCAAAGAGATGTGGGCAAAAAAAGCAATGGTAGTTGAACAACCGCCAAGTCTGAAGTGGAAGTAGAATTTGCTATACACCTCAGACATACCCTGGTTTCAAAGGTATTTTCTCTATGTTTATAGCCTCTGGTGATAAGTATACAAAATTAAAATGTGACTTAGAATCCATTAATTTTTTAGTTTGAGTTTGTAAAACTATTGCATACCTGCAGGGGCGAAAATCTGATATCAACTTTGGAGGGGACAATTACATTCAATTTTCTCAAGAGCAATTCCTGAGGGGGACACCAAAAGTAGTGCTGTAACTCTGCTAACGAACACTCTGTCACCCTGCCAGCTATATGGAACACTACATTGCATTGCCACCTTCCTGACTCAAATTCAAACAGCTGCAAACACTGGTTGATGTTACTGTGGCTAGCTAGCAAACGTCAGCTAACCGCTAGCTAGCATAAAGAGTGACCTGCAAATTCAATGCAGCGAAAATGAAGACTGGTGACAATTATAAATGTGTTTTATTGTACTGAGTGGTAGAAGTAAAGTTAATGTCTAACATACTTTGTTTGAACTACTTACTGGAGGTCAGCCACCAACGACAGACTCCCACTCCCAGAACATCAGATGCACTGGATTTCCGCCTATGCATACCTGTACATTAATCCAGTGACCTTAATAACCATCAGATTCAGCACAAAACATGTTTCAAACCGGCGGTAGAAACCCTATCACAGATTATCATGATGTTAGTTATGTTGTACGTTAAAGTCCTTGTTTCTAATGTTAATTACAGCCAGGGGCTAAGAGGATAGAGAAAATACTTCTGGAACCAAAGGGGCCAGACATGTCTGAGCTCTAGTCCCCCATGATACTGTATATCCGTTAAATCAGAGCTACTCTGCCACTGCCACAAGATGGTCTAGTGCAAAGTCATAAGGGCCTGTAACGAGCAGCCCAGTTGGTCTGCTATCAATTGCCACTCATAAAACCCTCAAATAACTCCCATAATTCCACACTTTGGCATTCAAATCCAGGCCGGCAGAGATGAAACCCATTTTGGAGCTCTATGTCATTAGGCAAAGCAGTTTGTTACAAATAAACGGAAAGAATCTACAGCTGGCATGGTGACGGGTATTGTCCAGTTTGGGAATTATAAGACCCAGCCTCTCACAATTACAAATTAGAAAGCTTGCTCTATTACTGAGAGGAAAGATGACCTCTCTGGACACTAAATCTAGTGTAAGCTAGTTTGGACCACAGCCACCAATCAATATCCTTACAGGGATATTGTGCACAACTCCTAGGTGATTGGATATCATTACCTGGCTGCCCCTTTTCACCAGAATGTCAATGAGGCATTCCAACAGGCTGTATTTAAACATTTACCACTGTATTAAATACTGTTCAAGCTTGAGAAGAAATCAATAGGGTGATGTCATTTGAATTGACCAGCATGGAGGTTAAAACACAACTACAACTAGAATTACACCCATACAGCAGCTGCCACACTAACATACATTCATTATTTCGCTGGCATAGGTTATGTTGTTTTTGAGTACGGAATTTATATTGTCTCTCTGGGGAATTTGTGGGTCGAGGCAAAGCTGTGGCTGATAATAATGAGGTTGTGATCAAAGACAGCCGTGGCATCACAAAGTGGAGAATCAAATAGGGTCAGCTACCTGCTTAATGATGTAGACGGAGATGCAGAGAGGAACAGTCTCTCTTGTCCAAGAGCCTCTACTGTTTGATGTGAGCATGGCATATCGGCATATTGGTTTTCAGTTGAGTGACAGCATACAACTGTCTCATGTTTGAAGAACACGTCTGGCCACGGCTATGAAATCAAATGAAGCTTTCCATGTGCGCTGTATGTGCTGGGCTCCGAAGTCAATAGAGAAAAGCAGCCCAGTCAATCAAAAATAAGCTGTCAGAGGAGGAATCCCCCCCCCAGACTCTTTTGATGGAAGCTTGTCTTGTTAATTGGACCAATAAAGTGAACATATTTCTGGCAAGTAACCAACGTTAGAAGGCATATTTACATCCTGTGGGACTGCAATGTGCGCTGCAGCACAGAAAAACCTTGAAGCCATTGATAAAAGTCCTCATAAAAACCAAGTGACTGTTTAATGAGTCTTGTATAGCACACTGGCTGCTGTACAACTAGCACCATATTCATACTGTGGTTACTCAACTCCAGACATTTACATCTTATCTTTTCTACGCTTAAACTGCTCCCCTTCTTAGAAAGAGGAATTGTAAAGCCACCAGGTTTATTAGCTCAACAATCTTTTCAGTTATATGACCGAAAAAGTCTATTAGCCCAGCATGAGACAGCTAGCTCTCCACGGCAAGTCACTAGACAGTTCAGAGACAGCTAACTCTCTGCTGCTAATCACCAGTGTTTGTTCATCGTTCCCCTGGTCCCTGAGCTTCAGCGCAAGTGACAGCCCATTTGAACAGCATGACTCATCGCCAGACCATAATGAGGAGCGTCCATGCATAACGACTCTCACACCAGCTTACGCGACGGCGCTCTCGCGTCAAACAGAGACGCTGCGAAGAGCAAGTCTCCCGCATCGGTGTCGTCCC
>OMKK01084103.1:20125-35374 GCA_900302305.1 Polymixia japonica | reverse complement strand
CACACACACACACACACACACACACACACACACACACACACACACACACACACACACACACAGATATGGAATCAGTTAAGATAATGCTCTGTACTCACTGGAGCTCCTGGTCTCCCTCTGCCCTACGGAAGACAGGGGAAGACAAATTAAGTCACAAACACAGGGGATGATAAGGTTATAATAAATTGATACTACTTTATACGTGTTGTAACAGGTTTTTGTAACTGGATATCCACTTTCACACTACACTTATCCTAGGGCTAATTAAAACCTTTGTAGACCTGGACTAGCTGAGCTCGAAGCCCTGGGTTATGCAAAATTTCACACCGTCTCTTTTCAAAGTGGACTCATCCACTTTTTAACTGAGGGTCAGCTAACCCTGCTCTGGAGCTGAGTTAGCCCTGAGCTAACCCTAACCCTGATCTGGAGCTGAGTTAGCCCTGAGCTAACCCTGACCCTGATTTAGGAATAGAATTCCAGAACTTACCCTCCTAGCACTGGGCTAACTAGCGCAGTGTAAAACAGGGGTAAACTGCCCTTGGGCCAACTCTTAACCTAGGACTAAGGCTGGTCTAAGAAGATACAGTGTGTGAGTATGAAAAATAATAATAAATAGATAAATAAATAATAATAAATAGATCTAGGAATGAGCAGTCGTGTACGGTTAGCGAATACCAAGTAACGTGTGATGTGTGTCAGAATGTGGGGGTACTTACAGGAGGTCCAGCCGGCCCGGGAGGTCCAGCTTCACCCTGTAGATGGATAGAAAGCAAGGCAGACCCAACTTGTCAGGTAACATCATTCATCAAAATAAATATTAATCTTGAGACCTTGAAAGCACGTAACCCTCAATTAGTCACATATTACAATAGACGTGTTGTTTATCAATAGAGGTCTGCAAAGAAAATTCAAATTTTCCTTTTGAAAACTTGTATTTCTAATTGGGTTAAACACAGCCCTGTTGAGGTTTTTCAAATTGTTCAAAGTATGTGGCTACGAAGTGTGTGTGTGTGTGTGTGTGTGTGTGTGTGTGTGTGTGTGTGTGTTGCTGGACACAAATGCTTGTCACTTGTAAGATAGAGACAGTAAGAAACAGGGCAGAAATGTAGAAAAGTGTATTTGTAGATTTGTCAAAAAAAAAAGTTTCCTTACGTAGAACAATAATCCAACCTTTTTACAAAAGTAAATGTATGATTACGTGGACCTGACTTTTTCTGTCATCAATCATGAAAAAGTGGCAAATCAGAAATGCCTAGGAACCAAATATTATTAATACTAAGATAATGTCTGTATCTTGGAAACTACACACATATTTACACAATAAATGTTTTGCTTTTAATGGCAACTTTGTTCATCTGCATAAACAAAAAGGAGCTATATATTTGGTGTGGTTAGTGCTGGGAGGCCATTAAGCATGCTATGTTATGAGACACTTTTTCTAGGTCTTCTTAATCCCTCCCACAATAATATTGAATTACTTCCTTTCCCTTTCCTATCTTCCTTTAACCTCGCCCTCATTTCCCCTCCTCCTCTAATCCTCAACCTCAGCCACAGATACTGTTCTCCCCCTTCAGCTGTGTTTGGAGTGTCTGTGTGGTGAGAAGGTAGAAGACCCCAACAATGAGTCCTAACATGGTGGTGTCACAGTTATCCTCTGCATTCCTCACTGTGCAAACTAGACCAGAGTCGCTGCTCAACTGCTGCACAAAGGTTCCCCACAGTCCCTCATTTCACCCACTTTCCGTTCCACATGCATTTCATACGCGTACGTACGCACTCACACGCGCACGCGCACACACATAAGGTGTCTTAAAAGGGTTCAGTGGCCTATACAGACCTAAAAAATGCCCTCATCATGTTTTGGGGATGGCTGGTCATCATGACTGCTATGGCTATACATGTAGAAGAGCCAGGCAGGTTATCTCTGGTACAGTGAACTACAAAACATTACCTCCCGCTACATCTCAGACTCCACCAGTTGGAGCCTGATTGTCTATACACGGCTATTAGCCATAAATATCTGCCAGACTTGTGAACCAGTCATAACAGTGCTAATCCTAGTAATTAGGGACATTGGTTGACGCATGCGTTCTCATTAGATTGGCTAATTATCTGAATTGCAGGAAAGTTTATCTGTCTTGACAGTTTATATCATCTCGTACTTTCAAGCCACCTATTTACAGCTAGCTCTATAATTCTCTTTCTTTCTTGTCTCTATCCTGTTTTCCTCCACATCAGAGCAACAGATCACTATTTCTTACAGTCAAATATTGGTGGGAAGAATTTTGCATTCCGGGTGGGATTAAGGGAGCAAGCAGCCAACAGTACATAAATCCGAATCCGCGTCACACGATCCCTCATTAAAAACATTCCCACCAAGAGCCCGAGCCTCCTTGACGAATCCAGGCCGACAGGAGAAACATGGGCCTTGTCCCTGCATGACCCCAAGCAAAGACCACAGCACCCAACTGTCTGTCTATGATGTGGTCACACAGAAAAGACAAAGTACAGCACCGGTGACGACAGACATCTGTACATGTTTGTGCGTGTGCTCTTCTGTAGTTGATTTCGGTTGATTGATTAACGAGTCTAAGGGGGGCAGTGTTTAGTAAGAACAGGCCGTGAAACTCAATGTGGTGCATCCAGAGATAATGCCCTCAGTATCCCGGAGGGACCATCACGAGACTGAGAGATACTTACCCCCTCCCCTGGAGGGCCGTCCTTCCCAGCAGGGCCATCAGGACCTGTCAAACCCTGATGGGAAATTATAACAGTTATATGTGATTTCCACACATTCTGCCATTCTATTGTTTTACACTCGATCTACAGTCTATAATATAATGTCAGTTTCTATTTTGACGTGGCATGTTTGGAGACTGTTGGTCACTTACGTCCACTCCTGGAAGTCCTGGCAGCCCTGGGTTTCCCGGTCCACCTGGAATTCCTGCTTTTCCTTTGGGACCCTAAAAAGATAAAGATTTATAAGGGATCTAAAAATCTATCAACTGAACAGTTACTTTCTAGTCTCTATCTAAACATCAAATGCAGGTAAAGACACTGCCAGATTACTCACAATCTTCCCAGAAAGTCCAGCAGGGCCATCCTTTCCCTATCAACGAGAACAACAATGTCATATAAAAACTAATTTCATTCACTTCCACAGGATATTTTTTGTAAATCTAGAACAGTGTAACCTAAACCAACTTTAACTTCCTATCGCAGACACATTAAACGTTTAAGTCTACAAACAACCTTTCTGAATCAAATGAATCAAATCCATTGAGTGGAATGCCTCGAAAAGTGTACATTTTAACTTGGAATAAAGGGGGCAGTGAGTCTAGAGTCTGCTTCAGCATGAGAGATATTGTGGTATGCCTCTGGACTGGCCAGGGAAAAATAAACATGACTAAAAAAACGAGCCAGAACCAACTGGTCACATGATGAAAGCCCCAGGTTGGTTTGGGTTGGGGGCTGAAGGGAACAGAGAGGAGGTGTGAGCTGAAACTCTAGATGCTCTCATAGGGTTAGGGAATGTATGAATGGACCCTCTGTATGACTTGTCCCTCCTTATTTTGTTTAAGTAACAGACATATCTAAATCATTTTCAGATTCCCTGGAACTGGATACAACAAAATTCCAATTATTTTTCTTCTTTTAATATTTTTTCCTATCAGTTTCTTCACAGGTAACAAAAATAGTGATAAATAACCAAATGAGGATTTTATAAATAGGAAGCATCAAAAGAGCTTCACGAAGGAAGGACCTTGTGATCAAATGTCTTATAGCTTTGATATTCTGTTTTGCATTCCTATTCTCATTGTCATTGAGGTTTTGTAAAATACATCGTATCCTATTTGCTAGCCAACATCCTGCCTACCTGGTAACCAGAAGGTGGCAAATGCCATGTACACCTAGGATCAAATACATGTAGGGAGGGGCTAATGTTTCCAAAGGGAGGAGTCAATGTGATAAAATTAAACCACTAAAAACATTTTAGGCACATGTACTGGACAAGAAAACTCTAAATATTGCAGTTACCTGAGTTGGGCTTAGCTGCTGTTGCTTAGATTCACATGTTATGTGATAGAAGTGTAGAGCCACTGAGTCGGCCAGTGATCAAACCATTTATGTTTTTAAAACATAATTTAAACTTTGGTAATCCTGATATGCAACTTAAATGGACAACGTTTTTGGACAAACACAATGAATCAATGAATATATAAATGAATATAATGAATATATCACAAACCTTACAATAATAGCAAAATTTGAGGATGAAGAGCCTACAGTACAACATCTTTTATAAGGTTCTTGTCTAGCTATTGGGTTAATTGGCCTTTAAATGGAAATAGTTCAAAAGCTCCACTCAAAGGCAAGTTAGTCCCAAGAAAAAGAACCCATTGAGCCTAATCAACTCACATCAGTGCCATCCCTCCCTGCGGCCCCCGGGGGTCCCGGTGGCCCTGGTGATCCTCTTGGCCCGGGCCTCTGCAATGCAAAATTCCATCAAAACTTTGGCTTTGATAAAATAGGTATAAGCAGAAATGCATAGGAAATGGTTTGATAAAGTCAATAAAGTTAAGAAAATTGCTTTGGTACATTTTGGTATTGAGTTGTGTAAAATAATTAAAATAATAAAACGCTGAAACCTAATTAGATTTTCATCGGGACTATATAATTTAATGCTATTGCGACACTGGACACATGGAAATAAGATACATGGGTGTAATAACGAAGGAAGTCACACAAAGATGCGTGCGTAAAGCCCGAAATATTTCATTAAGCACAAACGAGAAGCACACAACACATCCAAAACATATTTAGACGGATCGTCTAAACAAAATAATGTATTTAATTGTGGACTTAACTAATAATTCCTGCGTTTGAATCAGTGCTATGGGGACTCTGGTGAATGAACAAAGGTGTCATTGTGCGCAAACCCTAACCCTGATCTCCAAAGTGCGCATTCCACAGGTTCAAGGAAAACATAACCTCAACTTCATAAACTACTGCGAGTCACAACCACCTGCAGGCAATTAAGCCTAGACAAGGCTTATCTAGTAACAGACAGGCAAAATAATCAAAATAAAACGAAGAGGCATGGGCACATCGTCTATAAACATAATGATCATATTCATCCATTAAGCTTTTTGCAAATTAAATGAACAGCTTGCGGTGTTGGGCTATAGATAACTTACTTAATAGTGCTCAAGAAAAACAACGGGGCAAACGTTTTAGTGTAAAGAAAGTGCAGGTCAGGCCTACAGGTGGTGTAAAAGGCCAAGAGTCTCATCACCATCAGCAAAATAACGACACTAGCAAATCAGGGAGACTCAGTTGTCTGTCCCATACACACCCGTACTACAAAAAGTTTACAACACAAGTCTAAACGACGAACAGAGAGCACAGTCTGCCATTAAAACGACCCTAACCCTAAACCCTAACCCTACTCGAAAGGATAACATTAAGCGCATGGCAACCCTTACCTGGGCTGAAGATGATGTCAAAAGCTGGCAGAGGAAGAGCATCCCGAGAGCAGAGAACACCGCCATGGCTCCCGCTCGCCCCTAAAATCCCGTTTAGGCGGAAAAAAAAAAGTCAACCCCGGTTCCTCTTCGCCCTCGTTATTCGCGACGCTGCGTTGCTTCAACCTCGCGGCGCGCAGCTCCTGAATGGCGTCCGCTTTGATTCCAGATAAACCCGAGTCTCCGGCCGAAGGGGCTGAACTCGACTCCGCAGCAGTGAGGAGAGAGAGAGAGGGGTGAGGGGTGTGAGGAGAGAGTGAGAAGGGTGAGGAGAGAGAGAGAGAGTGGGTGAGGAGGAGAGAGCGAGGAAAGTGGGTCGAGCCTAAAGTTTTGTGATAACGCGCAAGGTAGTGCTCTTAACCAGTGATGTAGTAGCTGACCAACCGTGACCAATTACGTTGCGTGCCCTGACCGAGCAAACCATCTTATGACAAAAGATACGCCTAACTTGGTGTTTAAAGAGCAACGTCTGTCTCCCTCTGGTACGCAAGAATCCAATATATCTCAATAACAGATATTTAAATCATATGGAAATGCCATCCATTAGCCTACTATATCATCAGTTATTATGGAAACAATTAAAAAGCTAATACCATTTATGTAACATAATCACAGAGGCGTGTAAAAATTTCTTAAACATTTTATTTAGAATGATTCAACAGGAAATGGGTAGATTTCAGATGTTGCTTAGGATAATGCTATGACAAGCAGCAAGATCAAACTCCTGAAAAACAGAGCTACGTGTTCACTGTTCCCACTTTTAGCAGTATTTTTTACAGGTACAGTAGACACAGTCATGGCATCAGCCATGGAACGTCATGCTGATCCTGAGATGAGAACAATTCATATTCCATCAAGATTACATTCTCCCACTCTGGTGAGTGTTGCTCTAATCTTTGAAATTAATGTCACTTTACTGAGTCTCCATTGATTAAAATTAAAAACAGAACTCTGTGACTGCGCTGATTGAGTTGAATACCAAGAAAAACACAGGAATAAGGAGCAAAAGCTGATATCTACCACAGGGTTTTCCTGAGAATTGCAATTCAATAAACTAGGAATGGATTTTGGGCTTTGGCTAAACATATTATAGACTAATTTCATAAAAATAATATCAGAAAATAGCAGTACTTTATTCTGTGGTATCAATAGCCAGGAATTTAGTTGGGAACTAAATGGTAAAAAGCGTAAAGAACACTAAAGAAATCAGTACTATTTTGTACAATAATGTAGTGTAAATATCATGACTATGTAAGATAAATAACTTAATTAGTACAAAAAATTAAGTGCAAGTATTAAAGAAAATGCATCAATGAAGAGCAAGTCTTAAATCGACCTGGCATGTAAATGGTCACAGACTGCTCCCACTTCAAATATTAATAGTAGACTTCAAAAGTTTCAGCCAAAGCATCATATCTCAATACTGCCAAGAAAACATACAATCAACCAGTCTATTACATTTTTGGCAATGTTGTCAGTTGATCAAACGTCTACTTCTCAACTCTGCACCAAAACATACAAATTGTGCAACATTATTGAAAGAAAACATAAAAACTAAGGATAATGACATTCAATCTTTTTCCCATTTGACAGTGGGTTCTCAGAATGTTTTTCACTGACATTAAATACAGTTCTTCCAATTATCCATTTTTCAGTGCAAAAAAAATGCATTCAGTTGTGAAAGTAGTAGAATCAAAATAAAAATGTTAACAGCATTTAATTTACAACTCATTTATACAGAACTACATTAAATTAACCATATTAATGCTAAATGCATTCTGTAAGGATATTAAATATTACAGTTGTATTGTCCCAGTGGCTGACAAAGTCTCTTAGCCATAACTACTATCTTAGCCAAGTAAAAATAATGTCACAACCAGTTCCACATCCTGTGAGTTCATGAATTCAGATACTTGTTGAAAAGTAAAAAACCAAAAACAAAACCGTAACATGAAAGAGCAGAGGAGGCCTGGAAACTCTATAAATTCATACTCTGTCCTTCAGTTTTATTAACGGTCAATAAGTCTATTTTTTTCCCCCAACACACAACTTCCTCTAGCCCTTTATTCATGAATTCCCTACATCTTGGTCTAAGCTTAGGGGGGTTGATTCCACATCCATTGCCTCCAAGTCTTTCCCGTTTGCCTGTTCATTGATAAATTTGTCAGTGCTAGTCAGCGCCCCGCTCATCGCTGAAATGTTTGCCCGTGTCGTTTCTCCCTCTTCCTTTTTATCTGGTGCGTGACAAAAGTCGGTCCTTGGAATTTTTTCCTCCCTTCCCGAGGAAAGAGAAGGTGAGTGTTTCGATGACCCTTCCGGCTTGGTCTTGAGGGGCGTTGACACCGATGGGCTTGTCTGACCAGGGAAATTATTCGGGACAACTTTTTCTTCCATCTGCCCATTGACATTGATGGAGTCCACAGCAGGACTGTTACTTGACAGCACCTTGTTATCCTCTCGCTTCTTCTTCGGTGGTTTCTCTGACTCTATCTCCCCAGCCATTTGCATAATGCTGACTGGCTCTTGGATGGGGTCCTTTGGTTTGCTGGTATCTCTGTGCTTCACGTCCTCACTGGTCCCAACTTTCACCGGCACAGTGTCTGGACTGGCTGACTGGTCCATTTCATCAGTTTCATCATTAATATCATCCTCATCATCATCATCATCATCATTACATCCATTACCATTTCCCACAAATTCATTGTCTGACTCACCTTCTGCATTTCCATTTCTAACAGTCCCAGCTTTTAGTTTAGGTTCAGATGATCCCTCAGAGAGTTTGTCTTTGTCTACACTTGCCGTTTTATCAGTTCCCTTCTGAGCCTCTGCAACATTATCCAGTCTACCCACCTCTTCTTTTGGTGGGCCACTTGCCTCCCCATCTTTGCCTTTAGCCCGTGAAGAGACGTCATCCCTTCCATCTCCATTCCCTACAGCCTCGGATCTCTTCTCTGCTTTCTTGAACTGCTTTTGAATCTTCCTGGGGCACCAAACAAACTTGTCCTTTGGCTCAAAATGGAGGTAGGCAAAGCGTACCAGCTCTTGACGCTTCTGCTTATCCAGTACAGCGAACAGGAAGTAGTCGAGCACACTGCGTTTAACGCTGTTTAGGTTCTTCTTGACCAGAGTCTCTTCCAGGAAGAAGCGTACGAGAGGGGCCTGATAGTGCTCAAAGCCCAGCTCTCCTAGGCTCTTCAGGATGCGAGTGATGCGCAGATTGTTGTGCATATTCCTGGGAGAGATAAAGAGAGTTCAAAGTTGGAAATAAAAAAGCAAAAATATGTATCTTGGTTAGATATGTGAATAGAAGAAACTCACCGTTCAAGGTTCCCAAAGCGCTCCTTCCAATTCTCAGCACGCTTCACTTCACCCGTCTCTCTGTTGACCAGCTGGACGCCATAAAACCCCAACATAAGTTCATAGGAGTCCACCAGTCTTCTTTTGGCCTCATCGCTCTTCTTGAAAGCCTGAGGAGGATAGACAGTGGGGATGATATGACAGATGAGCTCAAACATCGTGAGACAGCATTTCCACATCTTTTACAGAGAAGGCTTAATTCACATGTACACACAACATAACCAACCTGCTCAGACAGAGCAGAATCATAAAACATTAAACTTTGGTTGTGTGGTCAATTATTGATTATTAATTATTATGATTATTATGATTAATTATTACAATTATTGCTTGATCATCCAAGTTTTATAGCAATATAGCTCAAACATGAAAAGAAGTTTATTTTTCTTTAATTATAATATTTTATAACACATCTCGAAAGCCAGCTGTTAGCTGTTGGCATAGGTACGTGCCACAAACTAGGAACAAATGAAAACCAGCAGGGGATTGTTGCATGTGCCTATGGTAACCATATGCAAAGTGCCTGGTGTAATGTCCAAACACACAAAGAGCAGCGAGTGTTAAATGGGAAGAGCGTGTTGTCCAATAGGAAGATATTCTCTTAAAAAGGATCAGAATTATGACACTGATTCTGTTAGTGCACTGTGCTTACACACTTAAGAGGAAATATTAACAACCGGAACCATTATTTTAAAATAATGGTGATTACCACAAATGCAGAATACTAGGTGCTTGTAGTGAGAAATATTGGAGGGATCTCCTATTAAAGGCTATTGTGGGCCCATTTTTGTGTTTAGTTTTAGATGAAGATGTGAAATTGTGCTATTGACAGCAAAACACAGTTTAACATAATTTAGATAGTTTTAAACATTTTGCAGATACTTGCCTCATCTTTAAGGTCTTACACCTCCCCCACTGAGATAGTTCATAATGCAGAAGGATAGTAGCAGCAGGGGAACAAGGGCAACTACCAAAGGGGACTGTGTTGTACAATACAGACGTAGTAAGTTTGGGAAAACAGTCTTCTCTGTCAGAGCCACCCACTACTGGAATAGTCTACCTACTGAATTAAGAGAGAGCACTAATTACCTAACCTTTAAACATAAACTTAAAGCAAACCAAACTTGCAATCAGGAGTAATCATACTATCTCATCTCTGGCACTGCCTTTACATATTCTCATGGCTTTTATATATCTGTGCTACTTCTGTAATGTATTGTATTGTAGTACTTGTTGAAGCATTGTATTGATGACATTAGGTCACTAATTTGTAATAAACTGCCCAGGGACTACGAATGAAAATGAGCTCATTAGCTAACTCCAGCACATTTACATTGATGTGGAAACTGAAATGTTGAGTAATGTGCATGGTCCCTGGTAAATAAGTAAATAAATAAACCAGCAATCATAGATGTGCTACCCTATAGGATAGCTTTGGAATAACAACTAGACTGACTGAAGGAAGTAAAATTTTGTTTTGTTTTGTGGAATTTCTTAAAAGCAAGATTGAAAATGTATCCTTTTATCTTAGAATTCGGCTTTTGATATTGAGAGCCTATTTTCTACTTTTTGCATAACTAATTGTTTGGCTGATTATTCATTTATAGGCCTGTCCTCCACTCACCTCAATCTCCTTCTTGGTGAGTTCTGAAGCCATGTAGTTAACCCCTGGTTCCCGCAGTGGAAATAGCCTAAGAATAATGAAGGATTAAAGGAAATATGACACAACACCAATTAAAATGAATGAATAGGCACCCTAAAGCTCACACATAAGACCATTCTCCTTTCGAACCTTTGTAAACTCTAACTCTTGCTTATGCTGACATGAAACCTATTGGTGCTAGTTTCTTGAGACAAGACAGTGAATGTGATTAACTTCCACACCACTATGTGTGTGTGTGTGTGTTAGAGGACACTACTGTCTATCAGACACAATCTAGAATATGGCTGGTGGATGCATCAGCTCCCATCGGTTCCACTGTAAAACTTTTGATTGGATTTTCCATTATGGGGTCAACTGACAGTTCAGACTAACTGCTACAACCAGGATTGGGAAATTAATATTTGCCACCAGCCAAATGGTAAGATTGTCCTACTCTACCTTCTACTTACTCACTACAGTATTTGGAGATTCACTAGACATTGTAGCTGCAGGATGAAAAAGTAATTTTACTGCCCTGGTTAGGACCTGTCAGGTATTTCATTTAGAACACTGAGCACGATGAAGACAATGAGCACATCATTTTAATTAAATCTGGGACCTCAGATTGGACACACCAAAATCATGTGTCAGGGGGGCTGAGCAATACATACCACTGAATGTAGGAGTGAACTCTCTCCAGTTTCTTGTAGTCAGTTTTCCATTCTTTATGAAATGATTCAATGTAGACGTCTATGCAAAATAATCAAAAAGGCAACACATGATTACACACGCAACATTTCAGCACATAAAAACCTTATAGAGTAAAGTTTAACGGTTTACCATCAGGAGCAGAGGGGAATTGATTAAGATAGAATTTCAAATTGTTCATTTTGTCTTCTGAGCATTCATCATCTGTAAGATTCTGTGAACAGACAAACAACACAACCAGGTCACAATGCTGTTATGGATAATGCTAGACATGGATAGATGCTATTATATAGTGTAAGATGGTGTTTTGTGTTTGAAGTTTTCACTTACTGGATAGCCTCGTCTATAGTTTTGCATGTCCTTTGCTGCCCTTATATTTCTAGGCGTATGATGCCACTGCAAAGATATTATATAAGATTGAGAGTAAATTAAGAGAACCCTATATATCTGGATGTAGCAAACAGCTACCTCAAACAGCAAATGATAAGTATGTGAATATCGTACTGGACAAGAGTTGATATCAGGAACTATGCCTACCCAAGCAATAACGTTACCATAACGTGTATTGCTGTCAATGTCAGAAGGCTTTATTCAACAGACAACATTAGCAACCTAGCTTAATTAGCGAGCAAACCCCAACCGAGCAAGCTTCTTAATTTACATCAGGCCAAGCTAACCCATTTCTTCTTTCAGCAGACGGGCTCACAATTTTCAGCATATATGTTTATGATGTGTCACAGAACAACATTACAAAACAAACGAACTACTAAATGAGAAATTCTATAAAGATTACAAGTTCAGGTCGTAGCTTGAGCCCATCAAAAGTCGGCTATCGATAATTGCTAGCTAGCTAGTTAGCAAGCCAGTAGCAGTGAAGCAAAAAGCTAGCTAGCTACTGTCTCGGTAATAATGGCAAGCGTTTGGCCTATTTGTATAACTTGACACGATTCAGATTACTTGTTGTTTTGTTAGGAATATCGACTGCACGTACTAAAGTCCAAGATGTTTTGTTTTTATCTTGACTTGAACGACGGGTCTGGCTCTCTCCAGCCGGGTCGTCTCCATCACTCTCTGTATCCCAGGTCGAATCATACTCGCACACGCAATCGTCCTCCATTATTAAAAAAATATATATGACTAGCTATAGCAAAATAAACGAGTGATCTGGTTTGTCGCTATAATCCTATAATCGAGCATGAGTTGCATTAAACTTTAATACTCAAGTGCGACGGGGGTGACCCTAAGCATCCGTTCTTCCGATCTCCCGTCTTCAGAGAGCGGTACAAAGTACAGGCGATACAGGCTGCGGTACTATTGAAGCACACTGCAACCCGGATGGATGGGGGAGTTTACTGTGGGGAAAACACTCACCAAGGTGCGGAGATCCGGTGAGTTTAACAACACATCTACAGGAAAGCTCTTTCAATTGACCGTCGCGTTGACACAACAGCTGCCTGGGCAAAAGTGTATTAAGTGCATAAAATGTTTATATAAAAAAACAAACAAACAAACAAAAAAAACGGGGGTAGTGTTCAAGTCTTTACTGTAGAAACATTAGAATAGTCATGTAAAATAATTATAAGATGAATAATACTAACTAGTGGAACGATTATAATAGGCTATACAGTAAATATAAATATATCAAATATACTAATTGTATACGTACTACTAACTGTCTAAAACGACTCGATACACATTATCATTAAAAGATAAGCAAACGGAACCATGGACTCTGGACAGTAAGCCCGGCAGTGGGCTCATGGGTACGGATAAATATATGGCCGACCACCATGGTCCTGAGAGTATTGGCAAAATAAAGGAATGGGTGGAAATGACAAAGACCGGCGATATAGCGTCAAAGTTTTATGAGGACGAATAAAGATAAGTTTAATTATATATATAAAAGATCAAGTTTAATTAATGGTTATAATATACCGGAACCATGAGCTCAAGCCGAAGTAAGACCAGCAATGGACTCATGGGTCTGATGATGTTACAGAAAGTGTTGAGGAAGTAAGAAAAAAAAATGTTAATAATGTAATAAAAGTTGTAAAAGTTAACTGAAGTAGAGTTTGGGTCCCCTTCCAAATTATCAGGTTAAAGTCCTTTTGTAAAATGACCACTGGGGAATAACTAAAATTGTAAGAAGTGTAAGTTAATTAATTCTTGTTAATTCAATCAGGATTGGGGTTGTAGGAATGATTTTGTTCTGAAATTAAATGCAGAAAACCACCAAAACATCTCCACTGTCTTAGAATGTGGGAAAATGAAGCTGGGAGACAACAGGCATTATCACAGGTAGCATCTCTGAAAGATCCATGTGAGAAACAAGAGAGCAAAGACTGATAAACTAAGAACTGAATTAGAAAAGGCTAAAGAGCTGCAAAAACTGAAAAGTAAACTAGAATTAAAGAAAATAATGAAAACAAAAGGCCTCTATCCATATCTAATGCAGAGTATTAAGAAATCCACTCCTGACACAGATTCTGATTCAGAGGAAGGCATTTGGCTAGTGGCTTATTTTGGTAAATTCCTACAGTGGGAAGAAGAACTGTTAATGACAGAATGTGTTTATGATTGTCTTGATATAGAACAACTCCTGAATGCTGTAACCCCACCACATCTGTTGAATCGAGCAAAAAGCTTATGTAACTGGCTGAAGGACCCCATTTTTGTTAATAGAATTAATTTCTGTGTGGAAAGGGTTTTTTAATAAATAAATAATGTACCTTCATACATTTCCAACAAAAGATAAGGTTGTAAATCTCAAAAAGGACCCCATACCAGGGGAACCACCAAATGAGATCATAGAACATTTCTTAAACACTATGATTCCTAAAAGGCAATTTATCAAATCCAACAAAAGAAAACCAAGGACACTGCAAAATATGCTCACAGACTAAACCAAGGTGTGAAGGAAAATTCTGATCCTGTTCCCCAACTTATGATAATTGTTGCAGTTGTTGATGAATTGCACCATAAAATAAAATAGAGAGTCATGTTGTATGTAGAGTGGGAAAAAAAAGCTTTACAGATCTAATGACCTGTCATTATGGTCAAGCAGTTGAAAATATTAAAGAGACATTGCAAATTAAACTAATAGCTGTGCAAGTGTCTCACTATGTTTCAAGCCATGCCAGAAGCAGAGCAGGACATGGAGGAGGTGCTTTCCATGGTAGGGGGAGAGGCCAGCCCTTCAGAGGGAGGGGAAGAGGCTATTACCAACCCTGATCTTCCCAACGCACTCAAGGCTGTCTCCACTGTGGACAGTTAGATCACTGGGTGAGAGACTGCCCCTTCAGGGACCAAATTCCTTTGGCTGGCCCAGGCCCTCAGGCAAGTACACCGACAAATCCTTCCACTATGCAGACCCTTACCTAGCATCTCCAACAGCACCACCACCACCACAAATTCATGACAATCAATAGGGCTGCCAGAACATAGACACAGATGTCACAGTTATAAAACAAGCTCCCTTGTTAAAAAATGCTGATGCTAAGTCAGAACCGAGCTTCACATTAGATGTTAATGGCATACGTGTTTCTTTCCTTGTTGACACTGGTGTTACTCGTTCTGTTATCAATTCTTCGAGAGAAACCGTTCCACTTGCACTTTCTAATGAGATAGTTAGTACTGTATTCCTCTTCCAAATCCTACAGTAACGTTGGACCCCTTCACAGAAAATTGAATGTAATTTTGTGATAAACACTCTTTTCTAAGTGTTTATCACTCAGAGGCCATGACCGTGATGTATTTAGCACAATCCCTTCCCACTACATACCCACTCCCAAATGGACCGTTTCAGATATTACAGATATATTTCATACAAATGCCTAGATGTGAAGTTTGTGAATATGTTCTTGTTTGTATTGATGTGTTTTGAAAGTGGGTTGAAACATGGCCCTGCAGGAAAGCAGACACAAAGACAGTAGCAAAATGAAGGATGTGATTCCTCGCTCGTTCTGGTATCCCACATACCATCAGCTGGGACCTACAAGGACCCCTGCTCATCTAAAA
>OMKK01084103.1:0-11847 GCA_900302305.1 Polymixia japonica | reverse complement strand
CAGCAGAATTGTGTAAGCCACGGAGAAGCATTTGCATGGCTACCATATTCTCTTGACATCCATTTCTTGTCTTGAAGTCTGAAACATAGGTAATTATAAAACCATGAGATGGGCGCCTCTTGCCATGGAATGAAGCTAAAGTGCGTAGGTGGACCACAGGGATACAGGGCTGTTAAAAGGCCAGATGTCTCTTTATTTCTGCTAGTTAATTGACTGAACATAGTGTGGTTATTCAGCTGCTGTCCATTGCGCTGGAATACAATCATTGAGGAACCACACAATAATGTTTTAAAGTTGTGACCTAATTGAAACATCAATAAAAGATTAGCCTATTTATTTCAGTGAAAATTACTTTTGCTGGACGCCTGCCAAGAGCAGTGAATGTCTCTCACTGACTGACTGACTGACTTGCCGACTCTCCAAAGGTGTGCAAGAGGTGGCACGCAGTAGGTGGTGGTATTAATCTTAGCTAGTGACTCCAGGTGAGTGCAATAATAATCAAGGACAGAAAAACAGCGCTACTCTGGATGTCCGTACCGGTGCAGCACATTATGCTATATTTGCTAGTTCGCTAGTTGCTTCCTAGCTAACTAGTTCCTATATAGCTCAATTGTATGCTCTGTCCGTTTCTGCCGTATCCAGGTTCTGGCTCATCAAGGCTTAGGCCTTAAGCAAAGTATTTATTGATTATATTATCACAAATGATCAAGACTTGTTTTCCATCCACACGGCCTCTTCAAAATTGTGTTCACAGACTACACCTATTTCTTTAACAAAGAATGGGACCCTATCACTTTATCTAGGCTAGTGTTGCAGATTGTGGGTCCTCTGGGATTTAAAACTGCCTATATGTAAATCTTGAGATTACTTATGAGATAATAAAGACTTATATAAAAAAAAGCGAATTAAAGTCTGTGTTATGGACTTTCTACAGATTTTTCTCATTTGTTTGTCCATCATGTCACTTCAGACCTAAAAAAGATTTGGAGAGAATATCATGATTTAAACATGGGGTTCCCAGTTCTGGCTATCTAGACATAGCTAATGCTTAGCTACAAGGCCGGTGGGCTGAAAGGGATTTTGGCGAATACGTCAGCATTTTTTAAACCTCTCATTTTGGTCTGGGACGGTCAAAGTATAGTTCTTAATCTCTGAACTGAATCCCAGTCTTATCTTATTGTTGCAACAGAATCTCTAGTTTACCAGTGCAAGGTGTAGGTAGCTAACCTAGGGTGTCTTGATTGACAGCCTTCATCTGAATATGCATTGGTTGGGGGTTGCAGGGCGGGTCCAGGTCAGCCCGGTTGAGTCCACAAGCACAAGCACTGACACCGGCTGACTGCAACGACCACGCAATGGAGACCCTGCTGAAGAGCGCTCCTATATCGCATAGAGGGCATCTCCAATGTGCAAAAACCACTTGTTGCTGTCCACGGTGCTGAACATTATCACGCCGGGATTCAGCGCTGTGGCGAAAATCGAGTGAAAGCGGTCATGTGATCTCATAACTTTTCACAAATCATCAACCCCCCCCTCCTCCCACCTCCTCAGTATTTGTTGGTATCTGCAGCGTCGGGTTACGACGCAAGAACTTGTTGAACGTGCCAGGACGTCGGATACGGATGGCACAGGTTTATACGTATATTAAAGGTATATTGAACTATTTAAAAAAAAATACTCTACATCGTGGGCGTTTTATTGGTCACTGCTTCGCGCATGCGAGGAGACAAACGCGGAGACGATTCGCTTTTTTATGACAGAAACAGCTGGTCGCGTCGAGAGCGCCGCTCTCAATGCGCAAAGCGGAATTATGCTTTTTCCACGAGAGAGTTGACACCGGCAGCAATTTCGGGCCGTGTAGATTTCCGTGTTTTTTTTTTTTTTCTCTTCGCACCTCACGCCGAAACCACATCCACGGCTACGTTTCACGCAACAGGCTGAAACCCCAACGCGGCGGTGGAGGGTTTTTTTTTTTTTTGGTGTGAACAACACACCACCCACCTGTAACTGCGCCTCTGGCTCTTTTTGAGTTTTGACGGTTGTCCGAAGATGAAGAAGCAGAACGTCCGGACCCTCTCGCTTATCCTCTGCATGTTCTCCTACCTGCTGGTCGGCGCCGCCGTGTTTGACGCGCTGGAGTCCGAGTCGGAGAGCTCCCGCCGACGCATCTTGGAGCAGAAGCGCAACGAGATGAAGAAGAAGTACCGCTTCTCCGAGGACGACTACCGAGAAATCGAGCGAGTGGTGCTGCAAGCGGAGCCCCATCGCGCCGGGAGACAGTGGAAATTTGCGGGCTCTTTTTACTTTGCCATAACAGTTATCACCACCATTGGTAAGTTGTGATTTTATTGTTGCCCGTCTCTGGTGATGATACTGTTTATGTTTTAGAAGAGGACTACATATACAGTGCTTTTGTATTGACAGCACTGCGTTTTGGTCATTATAGGCAACGCACACTACAAACGCCACATTTTGAGATTTTTAAAAATAGACCTTTTTCAAAATTTCACATCATAGGTCCATAAATGACCAATTAAGCTTTCCTACACGATTATGCTCAGTTGCATCTCTCTCCATTAAGGTTATGGACATGCTGCTCCAGGTACAGATGCAGGAAAGGTCTTCTGCATGTTCTACGCTGTGCTGGGCATTCCGCTCACTTTAGTCATGTTCCAGAGCCTGGGTGAGAGGATGAACACCTTTGTCCGCTATCTCCTCCGTAAAGCAAAGCAGTGCCTGGGCTTTCGTCGAACTGAGGTGTCCATGGAGAACATGGTGCTGGTGGGCTTTTTGTCCTGCATAGGGATGCTGTGTGTAGGGGCTGCGGCCTTCTCCCACTTCGAGGGATGGAGCTTCTTCCATGCGTACTACTACTGCTTCATCACGCTCACCACCATTGGCTTTGGCGACTTCGTGGCGCTGCAAAAGAAGGAGGACCTCCAGGAGAAGACGCCCTACGTGGCGTTCAGCTTCGTGTACATCCTGGTGGGGCTGACTGTCATAGGGGCCTTCCTCAACTTGGTGGTGCTTCGCTTCCTCACGATGAACACCGAGGACGAGAGGAGAGATGCCCAGGAGAGGGCCTCGCTGAAGAGGGAAAGGGACTTCTTGGATGGGGACCTGGGGCTCCGTGCTGTAGGGGAACAGAGCAGAGGTGGGCACAGGGGGAAGGGCAGCCACAACATGGTGCACAGCCGTAGCCACAGTACCCTCTTCCTCCCCATGGATGAGGGAACAAGCCGCACCAACCTTATAGCTTCCCCGGTAGAGGAGCAGGAGAGCAGGACCACCCCCCGCAGGCAGAGGCTGCATTTACATATCAAGGCAGGCAGACGCAAGCCAGACTCAAGCCTGGGCTCCCTCTGCTCCTGTGTATGCTACCAATTGGGCATGTGTGATAGCCCCCTCATGTCACACAGTGAACACCCTGGTTGCCATATCAACTCCGTTTACTACAATTCTATCTCTTATAGGATACAGGGTTGCTCGCCGAGCTCCAGGGATAACACTGGACTCTCCTCCCCAGAGAGCACACTCTCGCCTGGGCACAGCTTCCGGGAGTTCCCACGATCTCGGAGGAAGTCAGTGTAGCGACCCGTATCACGAGCAACAGTGTTTACACGGGCTGTATTGAGTATTTTATATGACATGCCTTTTGTAGTACACCTCACTGGTGCATGTCAGAAAACATCCTGTTTTATCACTAAGTTCTCTGTTGCTATTTACGATTATTTTGTTTTGTTTCTAAAACAAATACAGGACAAGGACTTTATTACTGTTTGGATCATGGCAGTATTTATTTTTGTTGATTCTGCTTTCTTTTCGCATGTAAGCCAAAAGGCGATGCATGATTAAGAGGAGGTAGAGCACACAGTGTAGTGCATGAATGCTATGTAAAGATGTAGGGGTTTTAATACACAATTCTACAAAAAATATTTTGGATAGCATTGATAAAAAACTGTATTTCTTCTGGTCAGTTGAAGGTATTTAAGCTATATAAGCTGCTGTGTGCGAAATTCAGCCTTTACTAATAGCAAAGGGGAATTACAACAACAAGCCGTTACAGTTCAAAACAAGCTGAACTTTTCCCCTCCCTTGTGGCACCTCTCCATTGCTCTTCTCCCCTGTCCATCAAAAGCCTCACATGCTACAGGTGCCCAGATTCTTGGGAGGAGTTAAGGTATGGGCCAGGCATTGTCTGGTTTAGAAAAGAGGGAATATCAACACACAAGTGGCAGACATTTGTTGTGAACATCATATTTCACCAAACTTTGTGAAAAATGTGTGAAATTTGTGCACATAGCTCCTTTAAAGGCTCATTGTTTAAGTAGCAAGATATACAGTATAATGTAGCTTTACAGAATGAAGGACACACTTCTCACTGTAGGGAAAATTACTTCATGTTTTTAGACCATAGCTGGAAGATGTCATTACTCTTTGATAAAAAAAAGGCCTTAAAACTTTCAATAAGCATGTGATATACTGTATATGGCTTTTAAAACCCAGTAGAGTTAATAATTCATCTTATTACTATCAGTGGGGGTACATTTAAATTCAGAGTGCATTTTCCAGTGCTAATGTAGAGATCATGTACAGAGATAATGCTTGTTATGTGTCTGATTCAAATTTAATGGATGTAGCTCATGCTTGATATGTAGCAAGACTGTTGAAACACATTTCTTCTTCCCATTGGTCCTATTGAGTTTTCAAACAGGAAACTCTTGTCTTCCTTGTAACATGTGAGATTTGGTTTTGCAGTCAGGTTTGGTGTGAATCTTTTACAATCTTGTTCCATTAAACCAAAAGGAGGGATCAGAAACAACTCAGAGTGTTTTCATTTTCATAAAAGATGCTAATATCATACTGTTGCTCAAGGTTGTTGTAGTCATTTTTCTTGTTGTGTTTAGTAAATGGTAAACAGACTGCATTTATATAGCGCTTTTCTAGTCTACTGACCACTCAAAGCGCTTTACAACATATGCCTCACATTCACCCGTTCACACACACATTCATACACTGATGCAAGGTAGCAACCTGCTCATCAGGAGCGGTTAGGGGTTCAGTGTCTTGCTCAAGGACACTTCGACACGCTCTCCGGAGGATCGAACCAGCAACCTTTCGATTACTATGAATGATGGCTCAGCCATTCCGCCCCCATAAAGTCTATTACTAATGATAGAGGACCTTACCTCCTTGATGAAAAAATGATGGCTTTATTTGTAGAACCTATACTGACTCAATTTCCTCCTGAAATAGTTATAAAAACTATGACATTAGTGGACCCGGCTAGAAAATCTGATTGCAAGAGAGAAGAGAGGAGCCAGAAAGGGGGATAATTATAGTATAGTTAGTGACATTGTGACAGGCACTATGCTGACCATTTCATTGGATATGCAGACTTTATGAAATACCTCCATTTTCAGTTACAGTTATCTACACTGTCAAAATAAGACAAACTGAGCTCATCCTGTCTTGACCTCTGTACCTTTATAGTTTTGTTGTACCTGTGTTTGGAATCAGGAAAAGGAATCATGAGGTCTTACGTAATTGTCTTCAAGCATATTAATATATTTAATGCTGATTTGTTGGTAATAGTAATTTTGTTTAGAGTATCTGAAGATGTGATTGGTAATGTTTTGCTGCCTGCTTTGGCTACACTGCAAATAATTTCCATCTTAACAAATGATTTAAACTTGTACTATTTATAATTTTTCATAAATTTAGTGGCAAAATCTGTCCATAAATTTGTATACCATTGAATTGAACTTGTTTTGGGATACTCTTGAATTAAGCCTCGTTTTTTTTATACTAGTTGGGTGATCTGCCTCATTGGATCAAATTGATTTATTTCACAATACTTTAACACTACATATGACACTAAATGACTTATTAATATGAACATTTATTGAAACAGGGACATTTAATTACTTCCTCACAATGTCACATGATAATGGTCCGTCTTTGCTATGATCTTTACTGCTGTGCAACCAGTCAATCAAACTGTCTGATGATGTGATGAACTCATGAAATACTTTACTCCATCATAGATCACAGACAGAAAAGGGATGAGAATAAAGGATTTAATAACTTTGACAAGGGGGCCCTCTACAGGTAAGAAGCTGATGAACAAGTTGACGCTGGTTACTGACAAAGATGAATGTAAAACATTTGGCCACTAGAGGACAATCTTTAGCTTTGAGAGGCAACTGAACAAGGAAGCCAGTGACGCTGCTTTAAGACAAATAACATGAGCTAAATGTTGTTCATCTGTAGGATATTGAGATTTTCTGTGAAAGTCATGAATAGTATTATTGCAACATGTAATTACATAATTATGTATTATGTATTGTTGGACTGAACATACTACTACTGCTACTACTACTACTACTATGACTATTATTGTTATTATAGTAGTAGTATAGTATAGTAGTAGTATTTGTGATACTGTTGATCTCCAAGAAGGAATTAACCTGTTTTCCCGTCCCTCTCAATGAGAAGATAGCGTGAAGGGTTAGCTGCTGAGCTGGTATGGAGTCAGAGTCTTGCTCACAGCTCCTTCAACAGGGTGGACATTGGGGTCATGGGAGACTGAATCTGGGACCTTTTGGTTTCAGGGACCCCCTGTTCTCTGCCTCAGGTCACTTCTAAAGAAATTTACAGACAAGGATAAAACAGCAGATCAAAGGTCCCACGCCTTTGTCTCTCGATGGCTTAGAATCATCTAACTGCAGTCCCAAAATTATCCCCCGCAGTGAAAAAGGTAAAAGGTGAGAGAAAACTTTATTCAAAGTGTTGTCAGCGCCCCTGAATGGTGTCTGAGGTGTGAGTTCATTGTGAAAAGATGAACTACTCTTGTAGTTCACATTTGGGCTCACTGCTATCAGTGCACCTGTGTGCATTATTCAGGAACCATTTCACATCGCATGGCTTTGTTGCTGTAATTTGGGAAGTTGGGTGGAATGACTGTATACGAACACAGTGAGTGTCTAGTTTTTAGATAATCTTTGTCAAAGTGACATTTATAGCTACCTTTATACCAAAAAGTATATTGGTCCTTCTGAATAAATGGATTTAAATATTAATGTTCTGAAGACTTGCTGCAAGCTGTCAACCCTAATGCCTGAAAGGTACAAGATAGCTGTTGGTGCAAAAACAGCACAGATGGATGAGCCATGAGCCAAAACAATACAGCAAATGAATTATTTTGAAATCTATCAAATACTGTATGATAACTTATGATGGGCTTGAGGGCAGAAAGAAATAGCCACATATGAATCTGTGGAATATTGGTTTAGAATGATGAGAATGCCTTTCAGAAGATTATTAAATGAAATTTCCAACTGAATAGAATCCGAACATCAGTGCAACGTGTCATGTGACTTTGTCACACATGAACACAGAGATAATGGGAATGAGCTGAAATAACCCTGAAGATAAACTCTAAAGAATTACTCATCCTCCTCTAAATGTCAAAAATCTCCACTTCCCTTCAGAGAGAAAGAGTTGAAAGAAAATACAGCTCTATTTCACATTTAGGTTAATTTTCTCATTGCATTAACTTTTTGTTTTACATTATCCATGGGGCAATTTACATTGCATCCAACAGGGAGAACATCTGATTGGCTGGTGGAACATATACAGAGCAAGCAATCTACTGATCTTTATTCCCTGGCTCATTAGAGAAAATCTTCCCAAGAGAATATCCTGTGGTGATAATCAAAAGTAACACCTTAGTTAACAACTGTAACATCATTTTTTCAGCCAACTTCATGGACCACACCGTTTTGGAGGTGTTTATCTACCACCACAATGAGCTAGACTAATGCAAGGTGCTGAATTTCCTACTAGAGACAGTATAAATAAGAATTGGTTTAACATTCTATGGTGAGAGAATTGTGCTGTACTGTGAGTTAGAACAAATTCATTTGAAATGTAAAAAAGCAAAAAAAACGTAGGCTAGTATAAAATAAGACATGCCTCTTCATATTGTGCTATTGTGCAAGAAGTTAGACAGTGGTGTAAGTTGGCATTTGCCGTGCAATATCGAAAAATCGAAAAATAATGCGTGACGTGGGGGCGAAGAACGCGTTGCCTCCACAAAGTGCATTATTTTTCAATAACCATATACCTCGGAGTGGATTATCTTGCTTATACCATGGCCACTTACCAAAGATTAAAAACAAGGTTTGTTGATTTATATTTTGCGGCAATTCGCTCTAAAAATAAATATTTTTTGGCAGCACTATATCTGTTTCCCTGGAAACACATGTAGGTCTGACTAATATCTGGAACACAATTAGTCACACCCATATGGCCCTTTTCCACTGCTGGTACCAGCAACTCAAGTCAACTCGACTTGACTCTACTCGCTGGCATAGTACCCGGATAGTACCTGGTACCTGGTACTATTTTTGGTATCATGAGGTTCCAGTCAGGTTCCAAGTGAGCTGAGGCGATACCAAAACGTGACATGAACCACTGCAGACTACTCATTGGTCAGAGAGAATCTCATTAGAATCGCTAATCGCAGTTATGTAATAACTAGTAATAACTACCCTGGAAGCATATGTGAACGTAGCCTATAACTGGTAAATTTACATTCAACTGTCATGGTCTTGTGGTTGTTTACATTTTGTAACCTGTGTTCCTCGCCGCTTTGCAGATCAACATTTGCCAGGTCAGCTTTGAACTGGCAAAAGCTTTTGCTTGTGTTTATCGTCAACCTCAGTTCTGTAATTATCAGCGATGGCTATTTATTTTACATATTCACAATCTAATGCTAGTGGTCCATGTATGTTTTGATAGTTTGTTTATTGGATTAAATCCAAAGTGGCAGAAACAAGAAAATGACCCAATTTGACTATTTAAATGATTCTATAAAATGACTTTTTTTTTTTTCTTTTTACGAGACACAGAAACGAGTGGAATTCTCCTCGACTTGCTTATAGGTACAAAACCAAAATAGACAGTGACAGAATGACATTCTCTAGTATATGCGTTGCTGTGACAATCAGCTACAGTGAGGGCGTACTATCCAAGGAGGTACTATCTGCAGTGGAAAACCAAGTACCTGGTACCAAAAGTGAGCAGAGTCGAGTCGAGTTGAGCCGATACTATGCAGTGGAAAAGCGCCTATAGACTCCTAACCTGACATGCCAGATGGTTTGTTACACAGAACCACATGAGAAGTTGTCCTTGGAAACTGTTTGTAAAAGGGCAGGCACCTTAAAAAAATACTTGGCAGGTGATTGGATGAACCATCTGTCTATCACCGTCTATCATGGGCTAAACCACACCTGGAGCTGCCAGTAGTTACTCATAGAATGCTGATTGGTCTGAAAAAACGGAGGTTCGGCCACAATTTAATTAACTTGAAACCTGAAAGGATTGAGTGATCTCGCGAATCCAGCTGCCTGGTAAATAGACTCCTATGCAAGGAGGTTCTATATGCAAACAGTAGTTCACGACTCCAGCCAATAGGAGAGATCTTAGTAACGACCTAGCAACAGGGTCATTTTCTAGTCCAGTTGAGTCTGTCAGCCAACTTCAGAGCTAATGCTTTCTAGACATAGTAGGATTTCCCAAAGTGAATAAATACCGCACATATAAACACTAAAGTGCTTGGCTTGCTCAGTCTTGTTGTAACTAACGTATTCTCTGGAAATGTTTTTTTTCCATGTACAGTTTTAGCAACTATGTTCGTGAATTTCACATGATGTTTAAGCTAGTAGCGTGGTGTCACTGGGCACAGTGGATGCAAGTGTTGTTATTCATTTTTCATTGTGCAATAATGTAGAAGGGCGATACAGCTGCTTCAATGTCATAGCCATGCGGTTATTGAAAAATAATGCACACCCCTCCAGCCAGTCAGAATCAAGTATTCACCCAGGCCATGGTATAAGTGTCTATGTCTGTCTGTTGATGTTCTTGTGTGTGTTTGTGTGTGTTCCACTATATACAATATATACTCTATATAGTATGTGTCTTTGGATGAGGCTTGTAAAATGGTACCATTTATGACACAGATAATGGGTCAGTCTGGCTATTATTCCATTTTTAGGGTTTGTTCCATTTACCAAAGATGACTACAAGAAAACATGCCTCGCTCCATTTTTAGGGTTTGTTCCATTTACCAAAGATGACTACAAGAAAACATTCCTCGCTAAAGGCTTTATCCTTGTTGCCATCAGTCAAGAAACTTCTCCCTTTTAATCTTTCGTATTGTAAGAGATGACAGAGTGATGATGTTGATGGTATGCCTGCTACAGCCCATGCCCCCCAGGCTAACGTTACATTTTCTTTGTGCATTAGACCATGGGCGATGGAAACTGCCCTACACTGGCTAGAGGCCACCCCCACAGCTACCCTACAGCTAAATTACATTGTGCCATTGTAACAAAGGATGAGGTTGGTGTTGGAAGAGAACACTACATGTTAAAGATAGATGATTAATCTGCTAATAGGCTATGTATTAGTCATGCAGCATTCTGTTGCCATTTCCACATTCCTATTCACCACTTGGAGGCAGTGATATACCAGATGGTTCACACAATGTGCCTGTTTTATGTGTGCCCAGTCCTGGCCCTGTGTGCAGTCAATCATACCTGACACGTCTGACCAGTGTAAATGATGCTGCTTTGGCCTCTATGAATTCAGGCTCCATGGGGTCCTTGTGACCGAGGCCATCCAAATGCTGTTTGTCTGAAAACCCCAAGAGCCAAAACTGCTTTGTGCCTATGTATGAGTATGGCCTGCTACAATGATCTCAAAATGCTCCCTTTGTTCATCTTCCTCCTTTTCATCCTCTTCATCAATCCTTTGGAAAGAAAACAAAACAAAACTGATCTGTGTGTGAGATGGATTAGGGGATGAGCAGTAAAGATTAGATTACTTTGAAAAACCAAGAAAGAAAATCTACCAATACATACCAATATGATTTATATAAATACTAAATATTTCAAAATTAATTTTACCAAAAAAAAGTTGAACTAGCAAGTCCTAGTTCAGCTCAAATAAAGAAACAATTACTTTAGGCCAATATGTGAGCAAACAAATAAGATCCTTTGCTGACACAAGGCAGAAAACAATTACAGATTCTGTGCAGTCCCACAATGCATCTCTGGCCATCTTATATTGTTCATTCTTAGTATGAAAAGAAGATTGATTGAAAATTTGCGTTGTGTGAAAAGTTGTATGAAAACGTGCACCAAAGGTGTAGAGGTATAGAAGTTAAAGTTAGTTAAAGTAAAATAGTCATAAATTTAAACTGTTAAACTTTACCTTCTTTAATTAATTAGATACAGCTCAATAAAGAAAATGAATTGCCCTGTACATTGTGACAGTGGTTGACAGCAAACAAATGTAATTGTTATTAACTGTTCATTTGTTGATCTCCACGGGGGTATTTTCTCTATTTGTTTGCCTGCCCCCACAGGAAGGTGAGAGGACAGCAGAGTTGGTACTATTCTGGAATACAGGTAAAGTGCTACGGACACAACTGACCTGTATCTGGAGTTAGGTTACTAGGGATCACAATCAAGATGCTATCGAGCCAATGCTGACCACTAGCAGTGTAGGTGATACATTTTGTCTGTTCATCCGTAGAAGATAAAATGCCATGCAATGCAACGCACTGCTTGATGGCTAACAGGTGACACTAATGGCTCACATTTTCTGCTTCATAAAATCACAATGTAATATTATAGTAGGCCAGAGTGCATATGTGCCGATACCAATGGTCAGCTGACGATCAATCCGAGCATCTTTAAAGGTGACATGCACCTGGTGGAAGGAGGACAGTTTGGACTCTCTCACTCTGGTGCCCCCACACGCATCACCAGAATTTAT